>VSMD01040684.1:0-36960 GCA_008750895.1 Mirza zaza
AAAAAGTAGAGGATGTAATAGATGGATGCTCTACAGCTTAGAAGGAGGCAGCCCTTTCCTTGACCTCCAGTGTCACTGCTCCTGGTGGGGCTTAGGGGGGAGAGATGTCTAGGGCTCCCTCCTGCTCAGGGCCTGCTGCAGGAAGTCCTGAGACAACACCACTGTGCATGCGTTCCCACAGCGCGGGGGGGCCAGGAGGACGATGGTGACTGCCCTGGCATGCACTAAAGCTGACTGACCCTGAGCTCAAGGAAGGTGACAAAGGGCGGTGCAGTAAGCCTTGTCTTGCTTTTGTACTCCGATGCTGACATCTGGGTCCCTGCTGTCCCTGGAGGGACTACCCCTCCTGAGGCTAGTCAATTCCTAGAGAGAGTAAACAGCTTGCCCACAGGCAGACTTTTAAAATGCAAACCAACCGATCTGGAACCCATAACCCAACCACCTCCTCTACTGGACTCGCACACTCTGGGGCACTATTCTTCCTGCCCTAATCACCCCAGAGCCGGGCACCAGACAATAGTGACAGTCCTACACTCTAGAGCCAACTGAAATTATTCAAACTGGCCAATCTTAAACCTGCTCACCCCACCTCATCCATTCCTTCACTCAGAAGCCACAGTGAAGTCTCTTGCCCACTGTCCCCAATCCCTCTGCCCCTTGACCGTCTCTGCGTAGCCCCTTGGATGTGTGATATGACCCCTCCTCTTGGGAACTGAGTAAAATGCTGTCTTTTCAATGGCAATCGTCTCTTGATCTGTTGGCTTTATTGTACTTCACGCTTTCTATTAACATACACGCTTTCTATTAACATGTTTTAAAACACACGGCTGGGTGGAATTTGCTTTGACACAGACAGAAAACTTCGTTTCCATCCTTAATTCCAAATTGGGAGAGGAAGGGGATGCCACTGTGAGGCCGTGGCCTGAAAGAAGGTGCTCACTTCTTTTAGAGATGGGCAGTACTCACTTTCCAGGGGAACCCGCACTTTGTGGGGGCACCCCGAAAGGCTGCGGTGGTGGGGGTACAGCCCCGTCACGTGTCCTGTGCCGTCACACCCAGGGATGGGGCACTTGGTCTCCCTCTTTTCAGGTCTTGGTGAATCTATGGAGAAATTCAATTGAGAAATGCATGTGGTCATTCTTCTTTCCCTCCCATTCAACGGAGTGGCCTTGCAGGGTGACAGTCTCACTTTATTCAGTTTTACTGTCATAAACATTCTTCTCACGTTGCCTTGAATAAAGCCCTCAACTAAGACCCGTGGAACACAAAACATGTTTTCAATTTTCTTGGTTTTCTAAGCAAAGGCTGACACAGGGCAAGGGAGCACTAAAATACAGAGATGGTTTTAAGTTGCCACGTCACATACTGTAGTTAAAGCCTCTATGAAAAATCAACCCCGTGCCAGAGGACGAACAGGCTCCCCAAAAGAAAAAAAAAGTGAGAAAGAAGAAAGAATTTATTTAAACTGAAAGCATCTCTTATTGAAAGAGTCTAGAAAAAGCCAGATTCGAAATTACAACACAAAGACACCACCGTATCTGAGGGGCCTCCATGGCCTTGGCCGGCAGGGGCAGGGCGGTGCCTCCCGCCCGTACTCCCGCCCAGGCGCCAGCCCGCGCACCTGCGTACACCCGCCCCTGTGGGGCTGCGGGTCGGGCGGGCATGATGCGCCTTGCACATCGGATCAAAAGTGCTGCCCAGACCCCAGATGCCAAAATCCCCACTGGAGCCACTTGGGGCCAACGCCGTGAGTAGAGGAAGACGCTGCCGGGCTTGCCCAGAACGCAGCACCCGAAGACTGAGGCAGATGGAAGAGGCTGGGGAGGAACGGCTCTTCCCGGAGACCCGCAGAGAATGGACGTGCCCGAGGGGAAGCTGCCGCCCCAGGGCCCAGAGGAGGACACGGACCAGCGCCGGGAGGGGCTCCCAGGTGCAGCCAGGCACAGACCGGACACCCCCTAACACCTTTGGGGGTGGGGGCTGGGGACAAGCTTGGGGCCAATCCTCCGCACACACACAGTGCGAGAGTTGCGAGGTTACATGATCGAGGATGAGCCATGACTCTTACGAGGTGAGAGCCAGCACAGACACGGCCTGTGGAGGCACGCTCGCATTCGTGATTGGGGTGGTAGAAAAGCTCAAGGCAGACCTGCATTCCTGCAGCCCAAACTGCTCCCCCTGCCCCAGCTCGCAGATGACGCGGGGAGGGGAGCCCGACCCCGCAGCCTCCTGCGGGCGAAGGCGCGGGGCGCGGAGGTGGCGCGGGGCGCGGAGGGGGCGCGGGGCGCGGAGGGGGCGCGGGACGCGGAGGGGGCGCGGGGCGCGGAGAGGGCGCGGGGCGCGGAGGGGGCGCGGGGCGGGCGAAGGCGCGGGGCGCGGAGAGGGCGCGGGGCGCAGAGGCTCAGAGGACGAAGCATCAGGGATGAAGAGCATGCTTGATGCTAAGAGCGCCAGTAAACACTCGGTGTGACACTGCCCAAGAAGCTGCCAGCGATGGAGTAGGAGAAGGGCCCTGTGCTGCACGAGGGTGTGGTCCCCATATGCTCCTGCTGGACCGCGGAGAGAACAGGCCACTGCCGCGGTGCCACAGACCTCTCCAGGGCGGGATATCGGAAGAGCAGACGCGCCCTGTGACACCGGGTCAGCCCCGTTGCTGGATTAGAACGGTCCTGGGCAAATGGGGCGCAGCGGGCTGTGTGCGATGCCCCGTGCGGCAGGTGTCGCAGGGAGGGGAGGGCGGGCCGGTCAGCGGCGGCATGGGGGCTGCGGCAGCAGGCAGACATGTCAAGGAGAGGCGGATCTAAACGCCAGGGTGTGGAGACTGTTCTCTTTGTGTTTTGTAAGAGGCAAAGAGGCATCTGAAGAGTTTTGTGATGTTCTATGATTTTGCAGATACATGTTCTATTTAATCCCCAAATAGTGCCTAGTTTCAAGTGGATGCGGCCCTGTGGAACCTGCAGACCACTAATCAAAATCCTTGAAGTCTGATCAGCAGGAACCGAGGAGGGCTGGCATCCTTCTGGAATAAGGTAGAAAAAGGAAGAGCAACAATGTGTATTTCGATGCCCTTCCTCTCTCGGCTCTTGTCCAGGTGAGGCCACATTTCTAAACCATGTCGAAAGGGTTGGCAAGGTGCGCTCGGCTGCCGCCACACTGCGTGTCTGCAGGAAGCCAGAGAGGGTGTTGGAGATAAGGCAGGGCTGGCACCTGCCCAGGTGGGGCCCCTGACAGCCCACCCTCACCTTTGCCTGCTCGCCTCTCCTCTGCTGGGCGAAACAGATGCGGACATGAAGCCCTGGAGTGCAGAACCTGTGTGCGTGAGAAGGAGCCGGAAGCTTGCGGTGACTCACAAGCCTGGCTCTTCTTCTGTTTTCTTTGCACAGCGTTGGTTAATGAGGGTGACCTTATACTCTGGGGATGTCACGTCCTTGCTTTCCTGGGACTGTCCTCATTCATACCTGATACTCTTGTACGATTGTTCATATCATTCCCACTTTCTCTACTGTAGGCTGGCCAGTAAATTACATGGCAACTCCACTTACACTACGACCTACAGTCTCACTAAATGCTTAGCAGTAACCGCGCTAGCAAATTTATAATTGCTGACTCATCAGAAGGCCTGGGTAAATCCATATTTTAAAAGCCTAGCATTCTCTCCGTAATGGCAAAATTGCATGGGCAAGGTGTGTGGGAAGTGAGGACAGTATTTTGGAGAATATGGCTATCAGCTGGGATGGGTATTGACTTAAGAGCATGGCATGCATATCAGAGGAAAAAATCTCTCTCTTGTGCCACCTTCCTTGCCTGTTTCACACTCATCTGGTTTTGATCTCCTCGCAGAGCTTGTTAACACCCCAGAGCGGGAACATGCCCTGTGCAGTAGGATATGCTACTGACTCATCCAGCCCTGGTAGTAGCTCTGTACATCTCTAACTGGCCAACTTTTACAAATACAGATACTATTGCCTTCTTAATTTTGGAAAACAAAACAGTTTTAAAAGTTCTATAACCAAAGGATCGTCAAGTAGTTTAAACTATGACTCAAGTAATTAAAAGTTTCTACAAATATTGGATTTAATTGGCTGTAAGATATCATCAATTGTAAAAGGAAACCTCATTTTGTATGCTATTAAGAAATAAAGAATGATTGGTACTTAAACTAGGGCACACCCTTCTGATGTAAGAGATGTTAAAATGGGTAAACTATATCTCTTAGAATCAATAAAATACAGTATATTAGAAATTATGGATTTGGGGAATTTGGAGTAAATTTTATCTTTCTGATTTTGTAGTTCTTTTAAAAAAAGGTTAATTCAACAAGTTGCATATTAGTGAGAGTGCACACAGCTAAGCAGTGTCCTGTCCCAAACCACACACTAGTCATTAATATTCTGTCCCCTCTCTGCCCCTTGCAGGATGTTTGCGTAGCATTGCTATCTTGCTCCTCACAACATTATTTTATCCTTTTTTGTTTTCTCAGCTCCGAGCTGAGACTACAGGTGAGTGCTAAAATGGATTTAAAATGACAAAATACACAATTTGTTTCTGGATAAATCTCAGCAATCAGAACTACTAACCCATACTAACATGTTATTTTTATAAGCCCTTGGGGTCCACTGCTTGGTTTTCTCTAAGATATTCCTCCCTCGGTGCTGTGGCTTTTAGGCTTTAGAGCAGGGGCCCTCAAACTTTTTAAACAGGGGGCCAGTTCACTGTCCCTCAGACCGTTGGAGGGCTGGACTATAGTTTTAAAAAAAAACTATGAACAAATTCCTATGCATACTGCACATATCTTATTTTGAAGTGAAAAAACAAACCAGCAAAAACACCCGCAGGTGGCCCTTGGGCCGTAGTTTGAGGACGCCTGCTTTAGAGTGACCAAGAACCACCTGAGAACTGGATATCCCCATCTTAAACAAGCAGCCTGGCACTGAGGACTGCGGCCGGGGCATTCCACGGAACCGCTGGAATTCTCGCCCTCCGGTGCAAGACTCTGGGGAGAGAGCGGACGGGTACCTATGGGGGCAGGGACACAACTGTCCTAAAGTCTGAGGAATAATTTTAAGTTCTCCTCAAAACACATTTACTCTCTCATTCAAGTTTGACCCAGATATTTGTGGACCCTGAGTTAGAGAGGTGGCAAAAGTACAGGCTTCTAAATGCATTCATGTTATTTTATCCCAGCAAAAATCAGAGCATCCTGCCTGGCTTGCAGGTTACCTGACATCATTTTGAAGCTCAAAATAATTAGATGACCCTAGAATGAGGGTGGGAAAGAAAAATTAAGTTTCTGGAATTGATCCAGAATTGATCCAATAAAGTGATTTGAGATCCAACAAGTCCTAATGTACTCCTGCAGTGTCCAATAAAGTACTTTTTAAAGGTATGATGCATATTTAAAAAGTAGTGAAATTAGAAATAGATGCAACAAATCTTTTTTTTGTTTGTGAAAACACTGCAAAACTGATGGAGCTTTATCTGAGAATAATCTATAGCATAGGGGGGAAAAAGAAATTGTTTATTTTACAGTTATAAATTGGTTTTTAAATTGCATTAAGTTGTCAAAAAGCTATCTGGAAGAAATAATCAAATCTAACTTTTTTTCCAAACCCTAAAGCAATCTTATTCCTAAAATAAATGCAAAAAAATGTGTCTTACGTTTGTTGTTGAAGATCTGTCTTCCACCCGTGTCGACGACTTTGGTTTGCCTCCTTTCCCCTGCGAGGTGCTCCAGCAGAAACCTGTCCAGCTCTTTGTAGGTGTTGTGGAAAACGCAGCCTCGCTCAGCCTGCAGGGCAATTGCCTGCTCCAGCAAACTTAGGTTCCCTTTCACTTTCTCCAGGTCACTGGACTCTTCTGTCACTGCTGCCAGGCTCTTGCCATCTTCTTCCTCAATCTCAGGGAATGAAGGCTGGGCTTTGCCATCCAAGGCTTCCGCCTGAGCATTGTGTGGGTCTCTCCTTTCCGTTTCAGAATCACACCTGTTCTCACAAGGGATAAATTTGTCACCTTCGGTTTTTATTTCAGGAACTTCCAATAGGTCTTTTTGATTATCCACTGAAATGTACTTTGGGACTCTAGGTGGTTTGGTTTCTTCTGAGAAGTTGGAGCCACTGTCCCAGCCATTCTCCGCACTTTCAGAGTTACTGTCGTTGTCATCGGAGGAGCAGAGCGGCGGCTGGGAATCATTGATTTTGTCTCTTCCCTCATCGGAATGAATCATAAAGCACTCATCTGCTTCGTCACTCTCTGCTTTTAAAGACTGGATACCACTGTCATTTAAGTTGTCACTTAGAGTCTGAAAAGAAGCATTTTTTTCAAATTTCTCCAAGTGCATTAAAGATTTGACCACGAGCTCTTGATAACAAGTGTATCTGTCTTCCTTCTTATTGGAGTTTTCTTGTGCAGCTGAGTGAAGGTTTTCATCCATAGGTTTTATCATGATTTCTTCTATGAAAAAAGAAAACCAATATTTGAAAAACAAGAACAAAAATATTTTAGGAAAATTGCACCAAGTTATATATATGAATGTATATATATATTTCATATTTATAAGATGTGGTCTCTGCCAATTTTATAAACATTAGTAAGAAAAATAGATATCTTCTTAAAATAAAACATAACAGATCTTAACATTTTGAGATTTTCCTTTAAAGAAATGAGCTATCATAATTTTCAACATATTAAGAGCTAAGTGCTTCGAGGGTACTGACCAACACAAGGAGTAGATACTTCACAATAATAATAGAGTGCTGAATGCAAAATTATTGTTACTGTACTCTATATTCCCAAATCTTGGCCAAATAGAAGAAAATCGGGTATATGCAACACTATACATTGTAAGGAAAATATTCATCAGATTCTCTATTGAGGTGGCAATGCTTATTCACAGCTGATTTGCTTTATGTTCTTTACTCTCTATACCTTCTTTTATGTACTTTCAGACTTTATGGAATGTTAGTTAAAATACAAAATACATCTACTCAGAGATGATAACTAAAACAATTCTGAGGCTTTCAGGACTTCCCGTTGACTTTTGTAATTGTTACACTAAAATTCCATATTTTGAGGAAAACACAAATGGGATAATTAGCATGATCAAGTACTATCTTGAATAGTATCACATTTTTTGTCTGTTATTTGCACGTATTTGTGTAGAAAGGAGATGAGAAGAGGTGGGATGGTTGGGGGATGCCACACGTCAGCTAGTTGCTCTCAGGACAAAGCATCTTGGGTCTTGGCTGTCACAGCACCCCGTGACCCAGAGGAGGTCACGTGCTTGTTTGTCCAGGACAGCGCATGGGGCAGCTACTGTCCCAGGTAGCTTTTGTTTTCAGTGTCACTCCCTTCGTGCCGGCAACGGCCCAGCTGGGGTGACAGGTTATACAGTCAGCCTCCCCAGGCCTGTTCCGGGCAAACACACCAAGTGAGGGCGTGGGTTTGCTGGCGACACCTGCCAAGGCCCAGGCACGTGGGGTGGTGCCCAGCACACGCCAGGCTGTGAAGTGTGCCAGCCACCCAGCGACGGTCCTCTGACATCAAAAAAAAAAAAAAAAAAGAAGAAGAAGGGCCATTTCTGTGTCTCAAAGGCAGAGTAGGGGGATG
The DNA here is from genome assembly GCA_008750895.1 of Mirza zaza. Classification (NCBI taxonomy): domain Eukaryota; kingdom Metazoa; phylum Chordata; class Mammalia; order Primates; family Cheirogaleidae; genus Mirza; species Mirza zaza. Next base: position 7,606 of record VSMD01040684.1, read on the forward strand.
GGAAGCTCAAAACAATAAGCCCCCTTAAAGCCTGTTAAAGACACCAAGTGAAGTGCATTCTGTGTTAATGAACATCTTCGGAGGGAGGAAAGGCAAGCCATCGGTGTGAGGGCCGAGGGACAGGGCGTCTGTGCGGAAGACAATGTGCCTTTTTTGGTCTCATTTAATTTTTTATAAACATTGTCTCTGACAAGGACACTCAAAAATACATCTCCATCATCTTCCTTTCTGGTAATTATCTCCCTAAATCAACACTGGACTGCCAGGATCAAGTAAATATTGCCATAGTAACTAAAAGCATTTTTGGATGAAGGGAAGAATTTAGTCACAACACTAGCCTCTGTAAATAATGCTGATTATAGGGTGCAGTCTTTTGTTGGGATCTATTCAACATAAACTGAAAAATTTAACATTTTAGTTCCTAGAAAAGAGGCTGGATAAACAAGCACATAATATTTGATAGGATGGCCTATCCTCTCCTGAATTCATAGCAGAGGAAATCCAGGTTTAAATAATATATTAAACATAGTCTAAAATGCAAATGAAGTTTTTCTCAATATCACGGTTGGCTATTAAGAGAAAGTGTAAAGGGTTATGATAATTTTAAAGTATTATGAACTACAGAAAACAAATAAAAAGCATTTTCAGTGAATATACTCAATTCATTGAACTATTCTCTCACTCCACTTAACTACCCACATGTGTACGATAATGATTTATAGACATTATACCTAATTATGCATATTTGGGCTGTGTTAGAGTGCTAACAAAAGCTCTAGAAAGCAACAATTACCTCTGTTGCTTAGCTACATAGTTTAAAATATTCCTATTAAGTGCAGATCACCAGAGAGGCGGGAGTGACAAAAATGCACATGTGCACGACAATGCATTTCACTGTGCCGCTGCCAACTGCTAGCATTTTGGGTCATTTCCAGTTTACATAATTGTTTGGTTCAACTGTTTGTTATATGCTAAAAGAAAATATTTATTAATTATTCTTCAGAAAAAGAGGAGCCCTGCCGACAGAGGTGCCGCCGTGCATCACGCGCTCTGGTTTCTAGGGAAAGTTCTGCAAACCTGCAAACCAGCTTTCCACGTTCTCACCCTCCCTAGCTTTCACTGCAGTCAAAAGGAAAGAGTTGTGTTAGCTTTAGAACCTGACAGATCCGTGCCTAGGAGCTTGTCCTCCCAGCTTTGTGCTGGGCTGCCCATGCTTTCTGAGGCTGCTGTGCTGTTATTTTCCCCAGAGGCCTGCTCATGTACTTTGTGCCTCTCTCACTGGGAAACCTAAAGGAGACCTGCCTTTGGAGTCGGGTGGACCTGGGCTTGAGTTCTGACCCTGGCCCTGCTCTATGCTCTCTCAGACGGGTCGCTGTGCCCGTCTCAGCTTGGCGTCTCTGTCCGCACTTTGAGGAGGACAGTATCGCCCTAGGTGAGCGCCGCAGGTTCCGCAGGAGCACCAAGCAGTTTTCAGTAAATGGTGGCTCCCTTCCCTCTGCCCAGACACCACTTTGGAAGATAGTAGTGGCAGGGCATACATTGGACCCTTGACATCAATGAGGTGGCCTGTTTTTCATTTAGAATAATTAGTAAAATTCACCCCTAAGGAAGGGCAGTGGCCACGGAGTTCAGAGGGCTCAGCTCAGTTCACGGCCTGCTCCTCGGCATGCACAGCACTGTGCGCCTGCTGCCTTTGGAAGCCCGGAGCCAGCACACGGTGCGCAGTGTGCGGGGAGAAGCCCTAGGGCGGTGAGCTCTGGAGACTGGGGTCGTGCTGCTGGCCCTGCCCGGCCTGCGTCTGACCTTGGACAGGCCAATGGCTCCTGAGTCTAGGTCCTCATCTTCAAAACGACGATGATCCAATGGCCCCATGACTGGATGATCCAACAATGTTTTCTAGGGCGACTGATATATTCCTGGCATGTTCAGTTCTTTATTTCATGTAATCTTCACAACGCCTGCAAGACAGGTACTTGCTACTCCATTTTACAGAAGGGAAATTACGGGTCTAGCGAGCTAAGGGCTTGCCAAGACCACTCGACCACACGGCTGGCCGGTGGAGCACTGACACCCAGCCCCGGAGCCGCACGCGTGCTCTCCTCTGCGCCAGGCTACCCGGATCCGACAGCCACGGACGCCTTGCCACGGTGCATATTCACACATCACAACGACCCTTAGGAGAAACTGCTAAGAATGCTATTAGCCTATTACTTTCCCAGGTTTGGATATTTTCAAGAGTGGCTTTACATGAAGATCCCAGAATGCAACTGTCAGCTAACTTTCAATGAGAAAAACAATGATCTCCAATTATAAATATAACAATATGTAAAAACAAATAAGCAACACAACAAAACTAACAAATAACTTGACCTCAACTTTCTTACTGCTACAATGATAATAGGTCAGAAAATTCCTAGGGGGCATTTTCCTAGCCCGAGATAGACTGTTAACCAGCATGCAGACCTTTCTCCATCCTGAGTGCATTTCAAAGTGCGGAGGAGGGAGGAGGAGCTGCAGCCAGAATGTTTTCCTTGTATATGGAGAAAAAGAAATGCCTTTGCCTGATACAATCCAATTTGCTTCTTTACTTTAAACCAAGGTCTCTAAGTTGTCTGGCAATCCCGTAAGTATATGCTAATAAAGTCTTGCATAGACCTCAGCTGTTCTGCATCAAAACAACTTTAAAAATCCCCTGAAAATCACAACACGTTTTGAGTTTGAGTCCTTCAGTATCACTGGATTTGACTATAATTGGATTGCAGCTCTGTTTCTGTAACTAGCTAGGTTACTTTTATAGGTAAATTAGCTTTCTAGGCTTCTTTAGATATGTAAATTTTACTGGGAATAAAAACCCTAGAAAAATGAATTCATCTTTCAAAGTCCTGGAATTGGAGTGGCTTATCCTTTATTTTGCTGTTCGTCAAGAGATAATATGTGCTAAAAGTATCATCCCAGCCACTAGAACTTCTATCGCTGTGACAGATTTCCCCAAATCACGAGCATGTGTTTATGTTTCGGGGACTCCACACCCTGGCTTGGTTAATCTCACTTCCAGGTGACTCTCATTTTCCTGTCTGTGCTGGGAAAGCTGGCGCTTGTCTTTTCTCCTGATAGTACTTCGCCAGCTCATCTTCCCAGCGAAGAAGCTATATCTGCGTGGTTTTGTCCATGTTCTCTTCTATCCCCCTTAATGCCCACCTGCATCTCTTTGAAAAACAGCCGGTTGTTGAGGGTATGGGTGTAGTTTGTGGCATAAAACAGAATAAAAACTTCACAGGACTCAAGCTCAGGACCTCAGCCTTCATGAGCACTATACCAACTGAACTTCCCAACTGAGGACATTGTTAGGCACACAGACCAAGGGGAAAGACTTGGGGCACCTGGAGTAAATGAGAGGCTAGATGAAGTACTCCATGCTGGGCTTGGCACTAACTCGGCTCTTTTTCCTCCCGGGGGGTGGAGATGGAAGGTAACTTGCTCAGAGGACTGAAAGCAACTTAGAATCTTTGCTTTTTTGACCAGTGTTAGGATCGGCCATTTCAGGAAATTGTGGCTTCATGATGTGACACTGTAGGAACTTTGCCCAGTTTGCATTCTGAAGGTGGTTGGAGCAAGGGGACAATTGAATTCTAGAGCACGGTTAGCTGGGAAACAATTATTTTGCTTCTCCTTCCAATTGTTTCTTAATTATCTTCCTTCCAACGCCTAAAAGCTGCATTAACTTCAGCATTAAATCTCTTCAATCCCCAATGATCTCATATGTAAAACTGTGACCACAGTCATACACACACATGGCATTATTGTGAGGATTAAGTGATATAATTTATGTGCCTAAAATATATTAAAGAACTCAAAAATAATGGTCACTACTGCTGTAATTTCAGCATATTCATCATTAGTAGTAGTGGTTCTAATATTAAATATAAAGGTAGTTAATTTATTTTTGTGAACGTGAAAATAGATAGATGCCCATCAGTGCTTATAGCTGAATATTTAACTGGCATATATTAACTCGGTTAATATTAAACATATACAGTGATCAACAAACTACAATAGAAGGCCACCACTCAGTGAGCCAGGTACAGTCAGTCTGTCCTCACCGCACTTACAAGAATGTGTTGATGCAAAAGCATGCTCATTTTCTTAACTATTTGGCTAATTGATGCCAGCTTAGATACGTTACACCTAACAACAGTGAGTCAAGGACCTTCCCAAATACTAGATTCAACCTGCAATTTTCATGAATCAAGAAATAAAACTGACCAGCTCAAGGAAACAAAGAATGTCAAGGATGGTTACAATTTCAAGATGAGCCATGAAATTTTAAATCACATGCTAAATACAGAAAAACCAGAAAATTTACTTAAACACATTCAAATCAGAATACAACTTTGTTTTAACCCCAGAATCTCAAACTACTTCTAAGTCAAGATTACTGGAGATGATTCTGATCTGAGATTTGTGCTCACTCAGTCAATATACTTCTACATATTTTCTATTAATACTTATTGTTAACTATTAATATAATTCTATATGCCATAAATATTTATGACTTAAGAATCTCATTGCCTTATGTTTATATAATAAATACTTCTTTTCAAATAACAAACTAGTATATTTTGATTTTTTAAAAACTCACATTCAGAAAAACATATTTAGTAGAACATACAACTAATTTCATTTTCTACTAAAACAAGCTTTAGATCTTAATTTTTTTCACAATATTTGAGATTTTTTTTTTTGCATGTTCCTCAACTTCAGCCTCATACACAAAGCGATTAGTGATATTCTGATTCCTAGATGCATGTGACTACCAGGGACTAATGGGAATAACTGTCAACTGGAGAGAAATGAATTCTAAAGTTTCAAAATAGTAATTACATTTCACTTAGTATGCAAAGGGTGTTTGATGAGTGAGTGAAGAATTGAATCAATGAAATATAATGTGTGCCTAAAGGGAAATTTGAATGATTTATTTTGGAAATAATGGCCACAGTGATACATTTTCTATAATATATCATTTCCCTACTGAAGGACACTCTAGTCTGACAACTTTAGGTTGCTTCTACAGCTCATTGCTATAAATGTTTATTCAAAATATATTAAAAATATTAAGGCCACAGACCATCTGTATTAGTCCATGTTGTTATTACCAATTATATTTTTAGAGCAAATAATACTATATATGTTTTTATTTTTTTTATTTTTTTATTTTTTTTTTTTGAGACAGAGTCTCACTTTATTGCCCAGGCTAGAGTGAGTGCTGTGGTGTCAGCCTAGCTCACAGCAACCTCAAACTCCTGGGCTCAAGCAATCCTGCTGCCTCAGCCTCCCAAGTAGCTGGGACTATAGGCATGCGCCACCATGCCCGGCTAATTTTTTTTTTTTCTATATATATTAGTTGGCCAATTAATTTCTTTCTATTTATAGTAGAGATGGGGTCTCGCTCTTGCTCAGGCTGGTCTCGAACTCCTGAGCTCAAACGATCCGCCCACCTCGGCCTCCTAGAGAGCTAGGATTACAGGCGTGAGCCACTGCGCCCGGCCTATATGTTTTTATTTTAAATAAAAAATAAATGTTTTAGGTATATATTCTATATCTATATCACAATCATTAACAAACATTATATAGAACTTGATCATTGAAAATGTATCTTAAAGCTTAAATATGCCCTTGAATTTGAAGGATCCTTTCAGGAATTTGACATCCATTCTATAAGAAAGACAAAGTACTTTTCAATATTAAGGCTTAATATTTTTTATTTTTTCAAATAGAGGCGCAATCTAATCCTCTGCTTTGAAAGTGGATAGAGTAGGTTGAGGACTCTCTGTTGCTTATCTATAGACCCTCAACAGTTACTGATAAAAAAAAAATGGGCCCTCAGTAAATGGATGTCGAGTGAAATAAACGTTTGGTTTTGCTTCCAAATTCAAATATATTTTTACAACCACATAAACCGTATGTTCTATGTAAATTAAGACTAAGTGCTCAGTGCTAGGGAATAGGAAAGGCCTGGGTATGTCTCTTTGCTACCTGCAGTGGAGTGATGACGTGTTTCCAAGAGGCTGTCCCCATCGGTCCTGTCACCACGGTCTTCCTGGCAGTCCGTGCTTGGGCTGTAGTGTCGCGGCTTCATTAGCAGAGATTTCCTTTTGTTGACGGGGACCCCCACAGCCTGGTCTTCAGCTCTCCTCTTCCTTGCCATGGAGCACTCATATGCAACACTGTAGTGATGGAGGCAAATTAAGACTATGGTAAACTAGTGTTTGCTGCTGTTTGGCGTCTGACTTTCACAAAGTCTAACCCAAAGCCTTTGGAAACTTGGGACTAGACGTTTAGGGTTAGTAGTTGGCACTAACAAAAACAGTCCATCCGTGGAATCCATTGAACTGTGTGGAGTCTATTTTACTGCCTATCAGAAGAGTCAAAAAAAAAAATCATCCTTAATCCTGAGTAAGCATATGTTAATCTGTGCTTTGCTTGGCACTACACTAAATACCCAGGGAGGGATGAAACAAGATTTGCCCTGGTTTGCTAATCCTAAGAAACAGCTAATGTGAAAAATATATCACCAGATACAAAAAAAAAATGTGTCCAGTATGGATAACTTACAAGGTTTTTCAGATAGTTGTTTGCTACTGAACCTGCTTATCTGTGCCACAGTTGTGGGCTCAAACCTGAAATGGCACACGTCTGAGGCTTTGACCAGAAAGAAAGGGGCACCGCGTGAGGAGCGAGCTCTGAACATCCAGTCACCAAAACCAAGCAAGAGTGGAAGGATGCTCCATGGCATTCTGCCTTTTGATTCTCACTCATTTGGCTCAAAGAACAAATATGAGGAGGAGAAAGAAGAGTGGATTTCACAAAAAAATGGACAATGGTTTATCCTCACTCCTGTTCTCATGGTGTTATTTGAAAATGCTCCTGAGGATGGCCCCTTCAAAGTAGATTTCCTCCATAGAGCTCACTTGGAATTAGTGCGGATCACGCTCTGTGTGAAGTTAAGACAAACATTTTCTTGGCAAGAGCCATGAAAATCAGAGGGTTTGGCCAACAGTCTATAAGAGATAATTATTAAATGCTCTTTGAAGAAAAATGCTGGAGCTTTCGATGAAAAGATCCAGAGGCAAGAATTCCACACTCAGAGTAACGGGATGTTACTTACCCATTTCTAAAAGAAGATTGAATTCTCAGTAACATTTTTAATACTAAACCAAGGTCTTCAATTGTTCTCTTACAAACATCAATGCAAAGAAAGTGACTTGTTTATGAAAACGATTTGGGAACAGTCATACATGAACTCTTGAATTTAGTGGAGTAGATTCAAAAACTTGCAAGGTGAGGAGGGGGAGATGTCATTCCTTCTGAGAAAATAAACGCTTCTGGAAGGAGAGATAATCTAAGAGTTAGAAATCTCTCAAGAAACAGTAAAAGTTTGAGAATTGCAAATTATCCTGATGGATAAGAGAAGAGTGAAGTTTCTAAATCAACCAATGTGCTTTCACAAAATTTCTCCTATAAGCCCAAATTTAATGTGACCAAGTACAGAAGAGAACATAACCAGACGACGACGAGAACACAATGGCCTTTATAGGAAGACTGTGCAGAAGGCGGGGGCCTGCACGGGTGGAACCTGCTGGCTGGTAAGGAGAACACGCGGGGTGCGGGGTGAGGAGAGCCGGCCAGCAGCAAGCCACCCTTCACTCGCCTCCTCTGTCAGAGGAGACTGGCTTTGGAAGGGGCAGGGTCAGAAGAAACATACCAAAGGGAGATGAAGTTCCTAGTTACGTGAAGAGAGTTCAAATTTCCTAAAGGAGTTAAAGTGCCATAAATCAAATGACTTTCCACCAGAAAAAAAAATCCTCAGAAAATACACAAGTAAGATCACTAAGCCACTATAACAAACCAAGATTTGTAGGAAATGGGAGGGGCTCCTATATCTTTCAGGTATGAAAACAGGGAAAGAAAGTGGATTCTAAAAACCGTAGTGATTTAAGCATAACATTGGTACTGGGAAAGAGGCTAACAAAGTATACTAAAATGTAGATTTGTCTGGATCCTGATTTCAATTCTTTTGCATGAATACCTAGAGTGGAACTGCTGGTTCATGTGGTAGTTTTAGTTTTAAGGCCCCTCTGTACTGTTTTCTATGTTCCTTGCAATGCTATGTTCACTGCAGCATTATCTACAATAGCCGAAATACGGAAACAACCCAAGTGTTCCTGGACAGATGAATGGACAAAGGAAATACACGTGGCGTATATCTGCAATGAGACACTATTCAACCTTAAACGAGTAGGAAATGCTGCATTATGCAAAACATGGACGAAGCTTGAGGACATTATTCTAAGGGAAATAAGCCAGACAGAAAGACAAAAACTGTGTGATCTCATTTATCTGAGGCATCTAAAGTGGTCAAATTCATAGAATCGAAAGAGTGGGATCATGTTTGCCAGGGCTGGGGGCAGGAAAATGTGGAATGACCAATCACCAGGCATAAAGTTTCAGCCGGGCCAGATAAATTAGCTATAGAACTCTGTGGTACAACAGGGTGTCCAGAGTCAACAATAGTGTATTGCAGACTCGAACATTTGTTAGGAGGGTAGGTCTCACACTAAATGTTCTTACAACCAAAATAAAATAAAATAAAATGAAGGAGGAGGAGGAGGAAAAGGTTTGCTGGCCCCAGGAGGCACTGATCAACGAGACCTGAGGTGGCAGGGAGGGTTTATAAGGGATTGATTGGTTAGTCAGGAAAACGTCATTTCTTTATTTGATGATTGGGGTGATAAAAGGGGCTGAACTCATTTTGAGATCCTTACAAACTGTATCTCATTAATGTTACTGTCCCAATTTACTTACAGAGACAAGTAACAGTCCCACAATCACATAGCTGGCAAATGGTGGGGCGGATGTTTGAAGCCAAGACTACTGGGCCCCAAAGCAATGCCCTCTCTTCCATGTTGCCAGATGAAGACTATAGATTTGGGTAATTTCTGGATGCATCTGACAACTCACTGAAGTAGGGCCTGGATAAATCTGTGGCCTCTCTGACTGCAAGGAAGCTGCCTGCTGCAAGGCCTTGCCCGGCGATTTGGGTGGGGATATAAAAACTGTCATTCTGTCTGGAGAAGATACCAGTGGCAGCAATGAAAACACACCGCGGAACATGACTAAGACCCTCCCCAAATGTCCATAGCCTGGAGCAACAGCATGAGCCCAGTGAGATGGCACTTGTTGGCAGTGAAGAGTTTAATATTGGGTCAAATAGGCACTGTGCAAGGTGGGATGAAGAGGATATCCAAAAAGGGGGTTTATCAAAGTACAAGTTCAACTTATAATAAATTATTGTATTTAATAATAAGGATATATGAAATTGCTTAAGTAATACTAGCTGTGCAAACTGAAATAAAGAGTTGGCCATTCCGGAATATCAAATTCCTTATCTACTGAACAGGGTTAATGATTTCTATATCACATGTTCTGTGGATAAAAGAGATAGCATCCGTGCTGGTAGTGACAAAGATAGGTAAAGGTAGGACTGTTCGGACTCCTGGCTCAGGGCTCTTCAGATGCCATTGACACCATCTAGCACTGTCACTTCGCAGCCTCACAAACTCTCGCTGGCACACTCCCCAGATTCATGTATCCATGTATGTCCATAAATGCATTTCACTTTTAACACATTATTTATATTTACATAAACTGCATTAGATTTACACACAAAATTTGCTTTAAATCTCACATTCTGTGCATTTCTCCATTGGAAAGTATCCACGGCCCAGGCAGCATTTGGAACTAAAATGAAAGGCTTTATAATAAATATTACCCTTTGTGTGTGCATGGAAAATGGCCCCTTTTCCTAGTTTTCCCCGAGGGCACACTATCTTGGCTTTATTGTGACGCTTCGCTGTGACACTGCAATGAGGGAAAGCCATGCTTTACATGTCACTGAGAGAAATGCCACAAAATGCTAACGTATCTTCTCAGGTTGCCAGAAATCATTTCCACTGGGTTGTGTTTTCCCATCTGCGGAGCTCTGAAATGTTAAGGAAATAAATGAGCTCTATTATCTATATTTTCCTAGTAGATGAGAAAGAAAGAGAAAAAATACAGTCAGCCCTGCATTTATTGTTCTATTCAATCAAACTGTTGCTTTAAACATCCAGAGTCCCCCAGGGAACTTTATCAATGCACTGAATATCTTTCAATGCCGTATTTCAGCTTTTGATTTTATTAAAATATCTTTAAAGAATCCATATTTTTACCTGAGAGGAACTTTTTGGTTACATATTTGAGAAATGCTTCCATTTAGAAAATTGAACTCTAATTTGAATCGGCATTCATATGGCATTCATATGTTGCCTTTGATGGCAACATATGACTGAAATTGTTATTGAAAAATCATTGAGGCAAACCATAACTATTAATAATAAATTCAGTGCTGGGAGTGTGCTTTTAGAAGTCAAATTCATTGACCTTTCAGGTTTCAAGAAAGCTACAGGAAGCTACGAAACTGTGAATCCCCAAAATCTGTCCAATAAACAGTGCTTCAGCTTGTCTTCTTCAGTAATAAATTCTCATTGCAAGTTATCAGAAAATACATAACAAATTTTTTAAAATATAGATTTAGTAATAGATATATTCTGTGCACACCCCTCAAAAGAATAAAATAGAAAAATAAATAAAAGTTATGAACTTCTGAGTCCAAGGAAAACATTTACATGCTCCAATATTTTCATGGAAAATTCATAGCAGGTATTCCTACTGATTTCTTCTAATTAGGCAGAACATCACAGACTCATTGAAAGAGGCTGAGAAGTATGAATTTGAACAAAGACTAAGAAGATTGACAGAAAAAAAACAAAAGTATGATGATTGAAAAAGAAAAAATTAAACTATTATTATTTGCAGAGGCAAAATTGTATTTGAGGAAAATCCAAAAGAATCTACAGATACAATTTTAAAATAAGTAAGTAAATTCAGTGAGTTCACTATACAAGAATTAATTGCAATTATATAAACCAGCAATAAACAATTAGAAAATAAATTTACAATAGTATTGAAATATGAAATACATAGGAATAAATCTATCAGCTGTGCACGACCTACACACAATAAAGAACATTGAAAAAATTAATGAAGACCTAAATAAATTGAGAGATGTAAAATGTTCATGGACTATAAGCAAGATTTGAATTCTGTACAAATTTCTCTATTAGATTCAATCAATCCCTATCAAAACCTACAGAGGATGTGTGTTTTTTTTAGAAATTAACAGGTTAATTCTAAAATTTCTGTGGAAATAAAAAGAATGAGCATAGCAAAGACAATCTTGAAAAAGAATGACAACAAAGACTTATAGTCTTGGATGTGAAAGTTTATCACAAAACTACAGTACTTGAGATAGGCTGTTATTGGGGGAAACATAAACAAGAAGACCAATGGAACAGGACAGATGTTCCATCTATTGGGTCCAGAAATACAACCACACATTTCTAGTCAATTTATGACAAAAGCGTCATTGGGGAAAAGGTGTTTTTTTAGTGAATGATGCCAGGTCAATTGGATATCTATTTGAAAAAAAAATTTCTCTACTTGTACCTCATAGTATATACAACAAACAACTGCAGAAGTATTATGGATTTAAAACTTTCCCTGTAAAATAACAAATCTCCAAGAAGAAATTGTGAGACAATATCTTCATGACTTCGGGGTATTCAAAGATTTTTCAAACAGTTTATAAACAACACTTATTTAAAGAAAAAGATAGATAAGTTAGAACACATTAAAATGAGACCTTGATTTATCAGAAGATATCAACCAGTAAGGGGAGTGTCCTGCCAGTATTCTATTTCTTGATCAGTTCACATAAGCATCTTCAGGTTGTGGAAAGTCACTCTGCCCTTTTCATATGGACACTCTGCCATGTGTATTTTATACTCTTTAAAACAGTTGTCAAAAGATTATTATGAGTGAAAAATCAAGCCAGGGAGTGAGAGAAGGTATTTGAAATACATTATCAGAAAAGGACTTATATACAGAATATATGAACAATTTGGAGATATATAAAGTACATAAAAAAATAAGAAATAGACAGACTGCCAATTAAAAAACTAGGCAAAAGTCTTGGGCAGTCGCTTCACAAAAGAACATTTGGCAGATACATAAATGAAGAGGCACTCAGACTCTTCGTCTCCAGAGAAATGCAAAAACTCACAATTGGTACTGCTCATGCCCACTGGGATGGCTAAAATGAAGAACTGACAACCTCAAATGTCAGTGAGGATGTCAAGCAACTGCAACTCTGCTGTAGTAAATTGGTATGGTTGCTTTGGAAATTGCTGGCCTGTATCTACTAAAGCTAAACATATATCGAACCTACAGCCCAGAAATTCCACTCTTACATTTACACCTGAAAGAACTGTGTCCACGTGTGCACCAAAAGGTACGTTCAGTTCATAGCAGCAATCTGTCCAAAACTGGAAACATCACACCGTCCTTTGACTGTAGAATGAGGAAAGCATGGTGGAATATTCCCACCCCTGAATACGCTACAGCCATGAGAAAAAGGCAACTGTTGGTAAGAATAATGCTGATGAATTCCATAAGCATACTGCTGAATGAAAGAACCCAGACAGCAAAGGAATACAGACCTAAAGCCCGAAACCAGCACAATGAATCCACATGGGAGAAGTCAGGAGAGCGGTTACTTGTGTGAGAGTGGAGACAGTGGGAGGTGGGAATGGGACTTCTGGGATGCTGACTAAGTCTGCTTCTAGCTCTGGGTGATGGTTTCATGAGTGTGTTCACCTGGTAAATTCATAAAGCTATACCCACATAATTTGTGCATTTATTGTATGTTCGTTATGCCTCAATAAAACATCACATTAAAAAAAGAATATTAACAGGTCCATTTGCAGCCTGATATCACGTTCAGTCCATGTGAGTTGCAAATTTCTTTAATTGCCAGAGTATTGGCAGACTCAAGGTCAAAGGTCCTGACTTCAAGTATAAATTCTTAATTCAGTGGAGCTAATGATAACCAGTAAGACTTAGTCAGTACTTACAATATGCCCGGGAGTGTTCTAAGTCATTTACATGTATCAACCCACTGCAGTCTTGTAATGACACTCTCAGGTTGGCGCTGTTTTATCTCTAAAGCTCAGAGGGGCTACTTTGTCAGATATCAAACAGCCATTAATGAAAGCGCCCAGATTTGAACCCAGGCATTCTGGGCCTAAATTCTCCCTATTAATTAACATTTATTATTATCCTTCAAACTAGCTGTATTGTACTATTCAATGATTTAATGAACAGATATTATGACTGAATCCAGTGAATGAACACCACCAATGATGGAAGAACATAAAAAGCTTTCCAAATTATCAGTCTGACTTGTGTAGAGGTTAGAATTAAAGCCAATTGATGAACTTTATTTGGTTTACAATTATAATCCTCAACTTTTTCTTAAAGAAGAATAGACCAATATGTTGAGATATTAGTGAAGAAAATTTTTTTTGACCTAGGAAAGGACAGGCATTTTTCATGCACTAAATGCAAGATGAGGCATGATTAAAGAGAGATGAAGGTGATCTTTTTATTTTTATTTTTTCGGTTGAGAGTTTATTTCGCAAATGTTCTCAAGTGATATCCATGTGCACATTTGGCCTAATTACTTAATACTTAAATTATGTAAAGTAAAGAACCATGTCTAAGTTTATTTGCATTCCCACACTACATGTCTAAAACAAATGCAATTTATGTTTAGAATAGTGATTATTAGTTAATACAATTGACTTTTTATTCCTTTTTATACCTTGCATACTTCCAGGTAAAACCAAACTCAACAATCATTCAGCAAAATCGATTTATACAGAAAGTACCATACTTCCAGTTTAGATGCCTTTGGAAATACTGATTTACTTATTCAATAAATATGTAATTAGCCCCAAATGAATATTTATTTAGCAGTGTTCTAAGTTTTAGGGATATAGCACTGAATAAAATCAAAAAAAAGTCTCTCTTCCTAGAGTTTTATTATAGAGAAAGATATAGAAAATTTTTTAATTGAGCAAAATACATAGAATGTTTGAAAATAAGTGCTTTGAAAAACAAAAGAAAACAGCGAAAAAGGAGACTAAGGAGTATTCTGGCGAAGGGTTGGAGTTTCAGATAGAATGGTCAGAAAAAGCCCCATTAAGAAGATTAAATCTGGCTGGGTGTGGTGGGTAGTTCATACCTGTAATCCTACCGGTAGCACTCTGGGAGGCTGAGGCAGGAGGATTGATCACTTGAGGTCAGGAGTTCAAGACCAGCCTGAGCAAGAGTGAGACCTTCAAATCTACTAAAAATAGAAAAAAATTAGCTGGGCGTGGTCCCATGCACCTATAGTCCCAGCTACTTGGGAGACTGAGGCAGGAGGATCACCTAAGCCCAGGAGTTTGAGGTTGCTGTGAGCTAGACTGATACCATGGCGCTCTAGCCCAGGTAACAGAGTGAGACTCTGTCTTAAAAAAAAAAAAATTAAATCTTAGAAAAGATCTGAGAGAGATAAGAGAGAAAGCATGCAGAAACAGCAGGGCACGTATTTCAGGCAGCAAGAGCAGCAAATGCAAGGAAGGGTCCTGAGGCAGTACTGTGCTTGGCATGTTTCAGGGTGAACACAGAGGCTTGAGTACAATGAGTGAGTGGGAGAATGACAGGAGACAAGGTTAGAGAAATAATGGATCTTGCTTATATCGGGAATTACAGACCATTTTAGGGACTTCAACTCTTAGTGAGGTGTGAAGACTTCATGGTGTTTTGACAGAGTGGCAGGTGCTGGTTTGTATTTCAGTAGGATTACCCTGGCTTCTGTGCTGAGAACAGGTTCCAGGCAGTGAGGTTACAAACAAAGAGGGTGATCAGGAAGTTACTGAGATAATCCAGATGAGAGACGATAGGTGAGCTGGACTGTGGCCATACCAGTGGGGGTGGTAAAAGAAGTGGTCAGACTCTGAATGTATTTGGAAGAGGAAGCAAAATGGAGTTATTGGGAGATTAGATGTGAGATGTAAAAGAAAGTAAAGAGTCAAGCATGACTGCAAGGTATTTGGCTTAAGAATTGGAATCATATGGTTACCTTTGCTGAAATGAGAAAGATTTGAAGCAGGATTTGGGATGGTTAGAGATCAGGAGTTCAATATGGAGCATGTTAAATTTGAAATGCTTGCTGCATACAGCATCAGGTTGGGGACGTTTGGTGGATACACTAAAATATATTGACACCTAAGAGAGCGCTGGACCCCTTGAGCCCCAGAAGTAGTCCCCTTCTCTCTGCATCACGTTGAAGATGATGCAGAGGTTTCCATTTTGCAAGGGCACGCGTGCTTCCAACTCCTCCTCGGCCCTGAACAACAACCAAGGTCAATATGCAACATCTTCCGGCTTGCTAAGGGTGAAAGGTGCACATGCCAAGGGAGCTGCAGGATCTAGCTAATGTGCATGGCAGGAACTGGAGGAGTGCAGATGGGCTTCATCCGGGAGTGCTGGATCACAGGGATGGAATATCAACCCTGTAAAGGGAGAGGTAGTGTGGGGCTATCCCCCGTGTTACAGGATTTAACACCCTGTCAAGGACTCGGGGAGATGCTGCTAACGTGCTCCTAGATTGGCTCTTGGAAGCTTAGAAAAGCAATGGCTCACACTAATCAGAAGTTCCAGAACTGCCATCACAAAGGATAAAGAAGGAATCAAAAGGTTCAGAGAAGTGGGCACTCTAGAATGGACCCCTTACATAGGCCACAAAATCCATACTAATACACATCGTGATCTTTTGTCCATAATCTGGGCCTGAGGCAGCTCTCAAACTCAGAACCCAAAGACTGAAAGGGATGACATGTCCCCTTGAGGAAGGCCTCTGCTGCATCAAGTCAGGTATATATAGCCATATGCCCCAAGGCCTTCCTATAAGGACTTGTGGCCATTTACTTGGGGAACAACCCCCTTGGAGAAAAAATACTGCACAAGCACTTCAGGGACTGTTGCACACAGTGTCTGAGTTGATGCTGAGGGACTGAAGCTTCATCGTGGCCCTTTGTTAGAGTGGGAGACTATGGGGGCAGATCACAAGTAGAGCCCTGGCCACTGGGGGTTATGGCTCCAAGAACCTGTCTGCAGGTGTACCCTGGCCTCTGCATTGTGTGGGAACGATACAGGCCGGCTTGTTGGCCAGGCGGGGAAGAGCTAATGAAGTGGGATCCATAAGTGGAATCCTCTAAAACTTCTCCTTTCCTGTCACCAAAAGAGTAGATCCAAAACATTATATTCTGGAGGGAATGGCAAAGATTAGTACAGGTTGAGCATCCCTAAATCCAAAAATCTGAAATACAAAACGTTTTGAGCACTGACACAATGCCATAAGTAGACAATTCCACAACTGACCTTATATGACAGATCACAATCAAAACCCAGTCAAAACTTTGTTACATGCATTAAATTATTTAAAATATTCTGTAAAATTACTTTCAGGCCATGTGTGTAAGGTGTATATGCAATATAAATAAATTCATGTTTATACTTGTGTCCTATTCCCAAGATATCTCATTATGTGTATGTAAATATTCCACAATCCAAAACAATTCAAAATCTGAAACACTTCTGGTCCCAAACATTTTAGATAAGGGATACCCAACCTGTACCATCCTTAAAACATGGAGGGTGCATGGTTGGTGGTCCCTATTATTTTTCCATTTAATTCACCAGTTGGACCCCACAAGACTGACCATATAGGTTGACAGTGGCCTACCACAAACTCAAATAAGTAATAATTCCAACTGCAGCTGCTGTGCCAAAATATGGGATCTTTGCTTTAGGAGATTAATACAGACTCAAATACATGTGTTATAGTCCCTGACATGGTAAATGTGTTCTTTTCCATCTCTAGCAGGAAGCAGAACCAAGAACAGTTAGTAATACGATGACAAGGCAAAGAATATAGATCTATGATCTTGTTGAAGACTATACTAACTCTGCGGCCCTCTATCATGCTATAATCTGAAGAAATCTGGGCAATCTGGACACCCCACAGACCATCACGTTAGTAAATTATGTTGACCGGCCAGGCACGGTGTCTCACACCTGTAATTCCAGCACTCTGGGAGGCCGAGGCAAAAGGATCACTTGAAGCTTGGAGTTTGAGACCAGCCTAGGCAACATAGTGAGACTCTGTTTCTGAAAAAAAAAAGAAAATTAGCCAGGCGTAGTGGTGCCTGTAGTGCCAGATACTCGGGAGGCTGAGGTGGGAGGATCACTTGAGCCCAGGAGTGTGAGCCTGCAGTGAGCTAAGATTGCGCCACTGCACTCCAGCCTGTGCAATAGAGCGAGGTCTTGTCTTTCAAAAACAAAAACAAAAAAAGTTATGTTGATAACATCGTACTAAGGAAAACAGATAACCAAGAAGTGGCAAATATTCTGGAGCCTTTGCAAAGACATCTGTGTTTGAGAGGTAGAAGATGAATCCAACAGAGATTCAGAGCAGTCCTGTCAGTGAAGAGCTTGGGGCTCAGTGTCTGGGCATTCTGACATGTGCCCGTTTATAACAAAGAGCGAATTGCCGCACCTCACGTTTCCCACCGCTGAGGAGAAAGCACAATGCCACACTAGTGGCTTTAGGTTCTGGGGACAACGCGCTGCTCACCTGGGGAAACTGCTCTGACCTGCGCGGAGAGGCGGGGCGGCTCCGCCGGGCGGCAGAGCAGGCCCAGGCGCACGGTGGGCAGCGGGCTGCTGGCCGCACAACCTGGTGATGCCAATGGCTTGCTTACAGGCATCAGCAGCAAGAAAAGACGCCGATGGAATTTATGGCGAGGTCTAACAGAAGAATCACAGTGCAGACCCACATGCTACTTGTAGCACAGAATTCCACACTACTGGAGAACAGCCCATTTGAGATGGAATCCCTGACCATGAGGTCAGAGCTGACCATCATGAGCTGAATTCTGTTAGGTCCACCAAGTCATGATGCCAAGCAGGTCTAGAAGCATTCACCACAGGCCGGAAGGTGCAGCACTGGGCTGCGGCAAGTCTGTGGGGACAAGGACACTGCATGGCAGGCAGCCCAGACTCCCGTGACCCCCAGCGCTGTGCACCTCACCCTCAGCTGCCGCAGGTGGGCGCGTGTGGGCTCCTGGACACCAGCCACCGAGGAAGAAAAGGATGAGTTTAGTTTGTAAATTCGTTGGCTCAACATCTGAGTGCACTCTGAAAATGGTCTGCAGGTTACCACTTAAAGGTGGCTCTGGAAGGAGCAGAGAGAAGAATCTTCCCCATGGCAGAGCTACAGGGAAGAACAGTGGTGCATCTGGCTTTCCTTTGTGTGGAGAGAAAAGGGGCCAATGTAATAAAATACATGGGCTTATGGGCAAAGGGAATAGCTTAGCTAGTTAGACAGGGACAGGAGATGAGTGGTTTAGCTGGAAGATCAGGTACAAGGAGGTCCGAGACAGAGGTATGAAGGTGGATTTGTGAGAGTTAGGATGAAGTGTGATGGTTTTAATCTTGCATGACAACACCCACCAGAGAGCATGTACCAGGAAGAGGCATTAAGCCACCTGCCAGGCAGAACGACCTATTCAGGTAGAGTGGCCCAGCCTCTGCTTTCAGCCTTCCTGGGACTGGCATAGTAGGGTCGCTGATGGAGTGGCATTAGTGGCAAGGATGGAAGCACTCAATGGGCCCAACGCATAGGCTGTCACCGAGACTGAGGGAGCTACTCCCACAGCCCAATGTCCAAGCTGCCAGCAAAAGAAATACATGTCGATCCTCTGACATGGCACCATTCCTTGAGGAAACCAACCAGCCGCTGAACCATTTTATTTTAGAAGAGGCAGCAATTCAACTTGACTGGGACGGACACATATTCTGGGTATGGATTTGCCTTCCCTGCTTTCAGCACCTCACCCAAAACCACTATCCAAGGCATGCAGAAGGTTTGCTCCATCAAGAAATCCTCATACGTTTCATTGGACCAAGTGATGAAGTTAGGACAATAACCATGGGAACAGAATCTGTATCAGGATTCCAGAAAGACCAGAAAGAAGCCAGTCTGGCAGAGTGATGGAATGACTTCTTGAAGGCACAACTGAGATGCTAGCTTTGAGGTGATCTCCTGCCAGGATGGGTGTCTTCCTGGGAGGCAATATACACTCTTAATCAAAAACCATCAGAGAATGCCATGTCCTCGACAGTTTGAGTACAAGGGTCCAGGAACTAAAAGATGGACTTAGGAGTAGCTTGGTGTATACCATAACTCCTAGTGACCAACAGGAAGGCTGTGTCCATTCCCTGCTCCCAAATCTAGGTTCTCTGGGTCTAAAGACCCTGGTTTCCAGAGGGAGAATGCTTCTTCAGGAGCACACGGTGAGAGTCCTATGGAACTTCAAGCTCAGTCTCTCTCTGAGTCACTTGGGTTTCTCATGCTGTGAGATCAGCAGACAAGGAAAAAGTCACCATCCTGGGAGGGTAACCGACACTGATCACTGGATATATATAGTCCCCAAGTGATTTGTTGGGGTGTCTCCTGGTTGTTCCTGGCCCAAACTTAGCAGCAAATCAACAGGGTAGCAGTCAGAGATCCTGAAGGACATGATGACCTGTGGCTCAGGTCCCTTGGGGATGAAGTAAGCCATCTAAGACAGCAGAGGCACTTGGCAAGGTCGAAGGGAATGGGGGAGAGCAAGCAGGCAATGAACATAATATACACAGCAGACATGAAAGGGCTTGAGCCGGGAAGGTGTGGATGGCGTGCACTCCCCTGTCCTCCCTCCAGGGCTGGAGCACTCACTTTCCCTCCTGCTGAGAGAGGTGGGAGCTGATGGGGCTTAGCTGAATCCATTTCTGGCAGCTGCCCTCAGCCAGAGAGCCATCTAACCCCAGGGCTTGGGTTTACCTTTCCCCACGGAACAGCCCATCTTTCCCCTTGGGAAGGCAGGGCCACCTCTGAAGAGTGGTCTCGCACGGTGCTCTCTGTACACGGGTTAGGGCTGCCACTGTGGTTCAGCTTCTCCCCCGCCCGGTCCTGCCTCCCTTGCATCTAACAGGATTGTTCCTGGCACACTGGGCTGCGGGAGACAGTCTGCACATGTCTACTCGGACAGCATTTGTAGGAGTTCAGGAGACAAACCCTGGGGAAAAGTTAAAGCCCTATGCATTCATTTGAAATAGTCTCAAGAGTCCTAAGACAGTTAATGGGCCACCATAAACAACACATTTGCTTTTAGCAGTGAGGACTGTGGAGCTATTGTTCATTCCACAATGATAATCTGTGGAAGTCATGAGCCGCCTCTCTCAGCCATGTCTTAGAGACTTTGTGACCACATCCATGTTTGTAGAGCCATAGTGTGTCCAACAGTAGAGCTAGCGTGTAAACTTCTAGAACTCATATCATAAATTCAGCATCGAATAAGGCGTTGCTGTGTGTCGATGGTTGGTTTGCTGTCATGGAACACTGGGGCCATTGACAAGGCTATTTGATAACATCAGTTTGTAAGAGGAGAGATTTTTTTTCATAAGGCCAGAGCTAATCAATGTTTTTTCCCCTCATTTGGTTGGGATTAAGTTTTATGAATGATAAATTAATTGCATAACATCCACCATCGAATTTTTTCATGAAACAATCAAGCCACTAAAAGCCACAGTGTAATAAGAAGAGGAATAATAGGCAACTTCCTCCAAATCATGAGGTAGCAGTAAATAGAGTCACTAAGGTGTCCCACAAACCTCCAGCTGCCCCTCGTGCCGGGTGGACACAACTCCCTTTGCAATGTCATTCTGGTGACATGTCACAACATACTGCTTCCACGCCAACATAGTGTTTGGCATTTACCTGGATTATAAAATGTCTCTCTCTAAGTTACAGTTGTCTCCGCCAGTAACCTGGAAACATCTACAAAAGAGACTTTCCTGTTCATTTTTGTATCTCCTGTGCATAATATAGGGCCTGTGTCTCAGTAACACGTTCAGTAAATGTCATCGAAACTGAACCCACCCAGATGTAAGCATATAAAAATGAACTTCGGTGCAAACATGAACCCAGGAAATTGCCTTTCTCCAGGAGATGCATCAAAAGCCACCTATTAAATGCATCCTCCTTGGGGCAAGGGTTCACTGATCCTTGGGAGCTTCTGTGTCCAGCCCCGCTACCCCCGCCCCAGCCACTGAGGGTGTGCTTTTGCCAGACAGCCTAAAAAGAGACAAGAGGCAAGTTAACAAAAGCCAGTGAGTCAAGATATCCTAATTGGTACACACAAAGATTGATGGATGGAATGACAATGACATTATAAACTAACCAGTCCCAAACTCAACTCTCTAAGAATACAGAAAAATCATGTAGCTCTAAAGGTAATTCAACCCTCATATGAACCAACTTTCTTAAAGAAACAACTGTTCAATAATTGACTAAAACACAAAATATACACCACAGTAATACAAAATATAAATTTCTTCCAATTCATACCCAAAGACAATGTATTTTTGTTATATAATGTAGGTCTACTAAACTCATTTTAATTGCCTATAGATTGACTAAACAATTAATATGTAAGGACAACTTAGCCATACAATATATAAATAGTTCCCTGGCTTCTTATAAAAACATAATGTAATGGAGACTAGAGATTTACTCAAAAGACTAAAAGTTGATAATATCAAGTAAGATAAAATTAGAAAATGAAACATAGTAAGAGATAAACATTATGTGGATTTTAGAATCAAGATACTCAAAGAATTCAGAGAGAATTTAGATTCAAAGGGAGATTTGGTTTTGTTGCTCTTTAATAATTAATTAATAAACAAACTAAAGCCACACTGTTTGTTATTTTAATTTGAATAAGACTTCAAAATACTTTCTTAAGTATACAAATTAATGAAATATATGTGGTTTTATATTTATTTAGTCAAACAGCACCATGAAACTGAAAGCATTAAAGAAGATGAAACAGAAATTATCTTATTTTGATCACAGAAAAATACAAAAATAAAATTCACATAGTTCATGAATATTTGCCCCACTAAAATCTTTACTATATTTGAGGAAGAAATATTTAAAATAGCCTTACTTAAAAAAATATTTAAAAGAAGTTCATTGCATCATCTTAGCTGATCTTTGATAGGTACTATATCTTATTATAGATAGTATCTGCTAAAAAAATTAAACATGGTTGAGTAACAGAAGTATCTTGACAGTTCAAGCTAAATACATTTATAGAATTGAGTTCAAAGTGACTCTTTTTACTTCAACTACTTAGTCAATATTCTGCATTTTTTTTTTGCTTGAAGCTTGCATTCTTGGTCAAACAAATCAAGTAAAAATAAAATAATGAGAGCTATCAAATTCTACCATAATGGGGATAAAATGCTATGCTTTATTTTTGTATATTAGGTTAGTATACGATCAGACCACATACAATTTTTTGTATATTCACAAATATCCAGTTTTAGAAGAAAATAAAATGTGCCCTCTGTTAATTTTCCTAGCACATTATTTCATCTAATTTGAAATAGCAATGGTGCTAACAAGCAGAAATTTTGTTAGCAAAGTAAGCTTGCAAAAATGATTAAATTTAAAATACCAATGACTTAGGTGCTGCTTAGGTATGGAGGTGGGGCTGGAGCTGGAGGGGAGGATTGGGAGTTGCCTTGCGGCTGCCCACTCCTCCCACCCGCCTGGGGGGGGGCCACAGAACTGCACTTGGGGTCACATGTGGAGACCAGTCTTACTGGTGCAGTTTTACCCCAGGGGGAAAGCACGGTAAGCCCCAAACTTGAAAGAGAGGAAAACTTAGATTGAACTATCTTCCTATTTTTTTCAAATCACCCCCCATGAATGAAGCAGAAAGCTTCATGCAGTCAGCCACTTCATTGTCATCCTGTTTTATTTTATTTGGCGAATGTCTACATCAGTATTGTAAGGACTGACATCTGTCTGTGCGTCTTCTCCCTGACTTTATACAGTAGTCCCCTTTATCTGAGGTCTGCTTTGAGGTTTCAGTTACCTGCGGTCAACTGAGGCGTGAAAATAGGTGAGTGCAGTAAAATGAGATATTTTTAGAGAAAGACGACGTTCGTTCACATAACTTTTGACAGTATATTGTTATAATTGTTCTATTCTATCATTAGTTATTGTTGTTAATCTCTTACTATGCCTGATCTATAAATTAAACTTGATCATATGTATGTCTAGGAAAAAACACCATATATATAGGGCTCTGTGCTATTTGTGGTTTCAGGCACCCACTGAGGGTCTTGGAACTGTCCCCAAGGAGAAGGCAAGACCACTGTACCTTACAGCACACCTGGGACTCCCTGCAGTCCAGGGACTGTTTGTTATGGATCTTCCAGGCGCTGTGCGAACACATGCAGTTTAAGGAGACGCAGATCCCTTGCATGCACGCTTCTAAGGTAAGGAGAAACACTTCACTTTGTCGGAAAACATGAAGCTCAAAGTAAATTACAGTTATTTTATAAACAAAGCAAGAGCTTTAAATTTCAATGGAGGTTGTTGTAAAGAATGCAGAACCGGTATCCAGCTACTGGCAAAATTCTATTTCAAAAATCCCATCTCAGCTCTCAGTTTTGAATGGGAACATGGAACAGAATAAGCAACAGTGATGATAAAATGCTTAGGAAAATGTCTGCTGTAAAGTAACTCTGGGAAAAAAAATCGCCCAGGGAATTAATATTTCATTCCTGTGCCTAAACTCAAGTTCATGTGAATTATTCAGACATCTCAGGGGGAAAAACAGGTTATCATGGACCATTTAAAAACATCATCTCTACTTCGCACCATGTGCAAATCTATGCAACACTGAGTTCCTATTTATAGTAGTGGAGCAGGCACAGTCCTACTAATGAAATGATCAGTTATTCTCAAAGTAAACACCGTTATCTGAGGATGGGGCTTGAAGTGTCTTTGGTACTGGAGTCAGATACCCCCAGAAACAGCCAAACCAGGGCCGCATAAGTAATTGAGTTAATTTTAGAGGCTTTAAGTGGAGACCTTAAACCTAAAGGTCTAGTCAGCACCGACACGTCCTCCTGTTCTCTGGCGTGGACACTGAGAGCAGAACTGCGCAGAAGAAGGAAAGATCGAAAGACAAGTAGGAAAGGCGAGAGTGTGCGAGATGGAAGGAGTCAGGAGTGAAGGCAGGGAGGCTGGAAAGAAGGACGGGCACAGAGCGTGCGTGGGCACGCCTGCCTGCCCGCGTCACAATCAGGTAGCCGAAGCCTGGCAGAAGCAAAGACACAGGACGACCGGCAGACGGGAGGCCCAGGAAGCACAGACCACGAGGAGGAGGGAAACCAAACCAGACCAACAGCTCGCACACGCACGCAGAGGCAGGGCCTCGTCAGTGACGTGGCCACTACGGTAATTTCCTGGCTTTACTAATACAAAAGGCTTCTTAAAGACCATGTGGCTGTATTATAACCACTATCATAAATGCCAATTTCATTTTCAAATTTACCTTGAATGCAGAGATTTGGCCCATAAATAATTTGATTTTTTCTTTAGTTTTTTTGAATTAAAAAACTTGAAATCTACAGATATATATAAGATCTTTGCTAAATTTGAACTAAATATGCAAAACAATTGTTTGATCTTTGGAACACTTTCATTTATCCTTCTCAACATATCATGAATCATTGGACAGGACTTGCTAACGTACTGGGTTAAGATTTAAAAGGAGGACCATGTGTTACAACAGTCAAGTGCTTAGCGAGTTAGCAGGATCACCAACTTTGAGATATTATTACAATTGTGTGTATATTAATGTATGCATAATATATCTCTATCTGTGTGATTGTGTACATGCACATATGTGTACACATATAAATCTGTGACTTGCTTCCGCAGCCAAGTATCCCACTGAATCAGAAATAACTTGAATCAGAAATAACCTGATTTAGAAGCACCCAACTAAAAATGAAACCTGCAAGTTCCACAATCACTTCCTGTAACCCTGATCCCTTTGACACATTCCTGTGCCTTGCTTCACGTGTGACACCAGACCTACTGAGGAACAGCTCCTCCCTGGGCCTGCTGGGGAGCAGCGGGCACCTGGAGGCCAGACAGCCCCAACACTGGCTCTGCCAGCCCCCGCCTGGCAGGCTGGCCGCCTTCCTGGTCTCATCGTACTGATGGGGTGCCCGATATTTCCATTTACCGGTGGGGGTAGAAGTGACCATTTTGCCAGTGCCCAGATCCCATCACATATTATACACCATCATACAGCTGCTCTCCCTGAGAATGCCAAAGCAACCTGTAACACGGTTCTGAGCCACAGTCTGTCCGTCTGGACAGTGTGCACGGTAGCACCCACCTCATGGCACTAAAGATCAAGTAGGACAGCGGATTTAAAGGAAGACAGAGGCAGTGCCTCAGGGCATGGAAGGCCTCCGGACATGCACTTTGCTGTGTGACCACGAGTTGGCTGGACAGACCGGGGGAGCTCTCCTATAAGTGACAGTTTGTAAGGACGTCCCCACGGCCAATAAGGATAATGAGGTTAAAAACCTGTTTGCAGGCTTGGTCCACTGTGTTGCCAAGAAATTGCCCTATATCTGATTTAGATATGGAAATACACTGAACATCAAAGCCTAATTCATGAAAGCATAAAATTATAAAAATTGAAGACATTTTGATCTTAGACCATAGGCTTTCTTTTGATGTATGATTTTTCATATCCCTATATAAAATAAGGGGATTACTTGTTAAGGGTGGCGAGTGGAAGTGGGTTCAGAGTAATGGAGAACTGTGCTTCCTGGGTACTCGAGGGATAGTCCCTGGTCTTATCTGCCCTTCCTCGGTGACCCCAGCCACCGAAGCCCGGAGCAAGCCGAGGACCAGGTGGCTGGGAGAGGTTGCCAAGCACTCTAATTTAACTCATCTGTAAGGACTGTCTGCTCCGTGACTGTAGAAGTTCCCTGGGCAGGTATTTTCTCATCCTTTAAACTCAGACCCCCAGCCAGAATGAAGTGCTCATTCCATTGCATTCCCTTATGTAAATCTACTTTATAGGAATTAGCAAGTGTTTTCATGACTTTTAGCCTGTTATCTTTCAAAACCTTGAGTGCCTGTGTCTCATTCTGGTGCTTTCTATAGTACTCAGAACACATTCAGTCAGATTTTTCATTGGCATGGAACGTGTGTCAGGCACTATTCTGGATCTCATGGATATTATCACTGAGATAAGAAATCCCTGCTTTCGTAAAACTGAAATTAGAAACAAGGTAATAAGTATTTAGATTGCATGTCAGAAGGTGACTATTTTTTATGAACAATAAGACACAAGGAGGATAATGAAGCAAGCTGAGGAGTGGGGCCTTGCAGTTTGAAAGGCTGAGGTCAGGGGATGCCCTGCTGACCCAGAGGCTTTGAGCAAAGACTTGACCAAGGGAGGGAGTGAGCCCTGTGGCTGTGTAGGGCACAGCATTCCGGGCACAGGGAAGAGCAGGCAAAGGCCCAAGCGTCAGCATGTCTGGGGGACCCAGGGAGAAGCCCAGGCAGGCGGGGCCATGGAGAGGACGGGAGCCCAGGCCAGAGGCAGGATTTTCCTCTGAGAAAAGGGAAACCACTGGAGGGTTTCTGGCTGCAGATCGCACCCGAGGAAGAGCAGGAGGGAGACCTGTGGGAAGGAGACTGCGGCAACTCAGTTGAGCAATGCAGTTTGGGGCCTGGTGATCGTAGTGGAGGGCTGGGAACCAGACTGTGGGTTTATTTAAAATCAGAGCCATTAGAACGTTTGGCCAGATGGGACGTGGGGGATGAAGAGGGGAGTCAGGTGCCTCCACCGCTTTGTGCTTCCCCATTTACTAACATGGGGGCTGTGGGGATTGATTTATGGCAGAAGAGCATGATTTTAATTCTGGATGTGTTAACTCTGAGATACTCTTCAGGGGTCCACCTGGAGACGCTGACTACACAGCTGGTTCTATGACTCTGAGCTTCAGGGGGAGAGGAGAGCTGAAGACGGACGTCCACTTACATGCAGATGTACTGAAAGCCTGAGCGGGACCGCAGGGGGCCCGCCACGAGGATCAAGGAAGTACCTTGGGGGGTGAGAGACTGGGCTGTCGAGCAACCAGCAATGAGAACTAAGCAGATACAGTCTGAGAGATGGGAGGAGATCGGGGAGGCTGCAGGGTCGGGAAGCCAAGCCGCTTTGAAAATGATCACGAGCGTGAGTCTTGCAGCCCTTCTTTCTAGGAACTCAGAGCTCAGTGACCCTACAGGACAGGCTTAGGCTCCGTGCTCCATGTCAGCTTCCACACACGACAAGGATGCAGGGTCCCCAG
Source organism: Mirza zaza (assembly GCA_008750895.1). Classification (NCBI taxonomy): domain Eukaryota; kingdom Metazoa; phylum Chordata; class Mammalia; order Primates; family Cheirogaleidae; genus Mirza; species Mirza zaza. The sequence goes on from VSMD01040684.1 coordinate 34,939, forward strand.
AGGCTCTGGAACAATCACTGTAAGCACATCGAGGAGTCAAGGAGTCTCACTTCACTCTATCGCAACAGGGCCTACCTGGTGCGGCGACCCCCACACTGGGGAGAGGCAGAGAGAGTGCTCCCAGGGCGCATCGCGACCATTTCCCCAGGCAGTGCCGCTCTCCGTGCTCCTGATTTTGCACCGAGTCCCTGCAGGTAATTCCCTACTCCGTCTTTGAGCCTTCCCCACAGATGGGAGAGTCCTTACAGAAAATCCGTGCTCGGATGCTCTTCTGCTTTGCGATCTACACTGCGCCGTGCTCGACTGCCCCAGCCTTCCATTTCTTCTAAGTCTTGTATGTGTTCCCAAGTCCTGGCCACACTTTGCCTCCTTCCCTGTGGCATGAGACCACTCTGTTCACAGCCTCCCCGGGCTGGCCCTTTCGGCAACACAAGCTAGCCGGGAACGGGCGGTGTGGACTTCTCTTCCGGTTTCGTTTTCTCTTCCTGATTGAAAATGACCAGCTCAGACCACGGGAGACAGTGACAGAGTTAAAAGCACCTCACCTTGATGTTTGACACTTTGATAAGATATATTCACAGGGGAAGACACTACTGATAGTAGAAAAATGAATTAGAAATGACTAAACAGGGTAGGCTGGTTCGTGGTTGAGGGGCAAAGAAGGCTCCATGGCTGAACCATCTCGGCTTTGGAGGGACAGAACTAGGTTATTAAGAAGGTAGGTCTCATGTTAGGTATTCTTAACATAATAAAATAAAATTATCTTAAAATTTAAAAAATGAGTAAATAAAGGGACAGAACTAGGGAAAAACCTAAATATTTGGAAGGAAAGAAGTTGCAGGCACTTTAAAGACAGTCACAGGGAATTGACATGTTAACCACTTCGGTATGGCGCTCACCGGCCGCGACACCTCGGCCACAGATGCACTCACAGTCCGCTCGGTCGTGTGCGCTGTGCACTGCCGAAGGGTGCGTTCTGCTCTTGTGTGATGAGGAAAGCTTCAAAGCGCTGAGAGCTTGTTTGACTTTACAGGCAGCTTTACTTGTCATGTAAATCAGAATAGGTAACATAGACATATATGTTTTCATTACGTTTTTTAAATGTTCACAATTTTATTTTGATAAATGAAAAATTAGAAAAGTTGTATCACGGCTGTCGGCTACAGTCGCTGTGCGTGTTCATCTGTGGCTGTCGACTATAGTCGACGCTCGTACCAGAGTGGTTAAACAGTGATGCCTTTATAATAAATTACTAACTACATTATTTATTCTCAAAACAAACAATGGTAGATAATGCAAAAAAAGATATTTATCAAGTAACATCACGTACAATCCTACACTGGTAAATAAAATAGATTCCTTGTTCTTAAAAAATTGTCAGTGTATAAAAAAGGCACAATTTTATATGGTCATTTTAAATTTTCTTTATGTGGTTTGTTCCTTTTTAGTTGTCTCCCTAAGCAGACGGGAAACTCAAAGGCAGAGATCCGCTGTCTTCTGAACGGGTGGACGGCGGAGGAGGGAGTTACAAGGTAGCCAGATTCCAAGTAGTAAGGGCTTTGAAACAGACGAGTGAAAAGTGCTTGGGAACACAAAGGAGAAAAGCATTAGTCAGCCTTGGAGGTCACAGGGACACTTCGTGAAGGTGATATTAGTACCAGTCCCAGGCGGGAAGAGACAAAGGAAAGAATTTTGCCTGGCGCAGTGTGTACCACAGTTGAGACGGAAAGAGCATTTTATAACATGAAAAACACTCTAGGCACAGGATTTCCTCAGAAAATAGGATGGCGATGAGATTGAAAGAACAAATTTTGGGGGGAGAAGGGCTTGTTTTATCCCATAGGAGGAGAAAATAAACAAGGAGAAAAAAGATACGCAAGAGAAAAGCCCAAGTGAAAAGGTAGCGAATGACAGGGCCAAAGACAGAGATGAGCTCAGGAGATGCAGCCGCCCGAGCAGGGGGTGCGGGAGGGGTGCGAGAGGGGTGCGAGGGGTGCGGGAGGGGTGCGGGAGGGGTGCGGG
>VSMD01040686.1:0-14575 GCA_008750895.1 Mirza zaza
GTGTGTGTGTGTGTGTGTGTGTGTGTGTTTATTTATGTGTGGTTGTATTGGTTTTTCAGCCATGATGGCTTGAAGAGTTCTGGATACCTTTAACGTAATCCTAGTAGTTGTAGTAGTAATTATCATTCATTGCATGCATACTAGATTCCTGGCTCTTTTATGGAGCATCTTATTTGATTTATCCTAATAAACCTATGATGAAGGGGCTGTTAATAGTCTCATATGACAAAAGAAGCAATGCCTCAAAGTGATTTCTTTATGTCCTGAACATTTATGTAGCACTGTAATACGTATGTGCTTTTCACATATTAAATGCTTACAGAAACCTTCTAAGATACTATTTTTACAATGAGGACACCGAAGTGGAAAAGTTAAGCCACCTGTCCAAAGCCATTAGTAAGTGGGTGAGCAGGATTTGAACTGGGCCCTCTGGCTCTTGTACCATCTTGCTTAAGAGCTGTGCTCTGTAACCATTGCCTCATTCCACCTCTTCTATGGAAGAACAGACTCAAGGACAGGCTTTGCTTGTTTTTAACAGAGAGCAAATCCACCAGGGGACCTATGTTTAGTGGTAACTTGCTCAGTTGATATCTGACTTACTGTAGTTCAACTTCTCTCCAGTAGCCCCATGTGTCTTGTGCATGTTTTTTTTGTTTGTTTGTTTATAATTTAAGATCTGCTTGTAAGATTTCCTCAGACCTCAGGGAACTATGAGTTACAGGGAAAGCTGCTTAAAATTCTATCAAGTCAGGGTTAGCTACCTGGGGTGCCTCTTCTTTTATTTTATGTATAAGCCAAAGGAGAAGAACATATGTTAAAACTTGGGTGACCTTACAGGGTGTCTCTCTTGGCTTCCACCTCTATCTCACCTTTTCTTCTTTTTATTCATCTAGGGTGACTCAGAAGGGGCTCAGGAAAATAAATTTCATTGCATGCCTGCTTTGTGCTAAGTGCTTTGCATACCTGATCTCATTTACCCTGGCAGCAACTTTATCGGGGAACCAACAGTTTTTATTCCTATTTTATTAATAAAGATACTGAGGATTAGGCTGGCCAGTGGTGGAGACAGAGTTTAAACTCACATCTGCCTAGCTTCAAATCCAGTACATTTTTTCTGCTGCAGAGCTGCCTCAGACTCAGGTTCTGTGTGACCTGCCTGCTAATTAGGTCGTTAAAGGCTGCTGCTTTGTCAGATTTAGTTTTGTTTATTATTAAAAGAAATCCTATTGTTTCATTTTACTGTCTCAATTGGCTGTAACCCTGTTTCCAGTGTAGCCTTAGAGATGGAATACATTATAATGGGAATAACCATTTCTCAGTGTCATCTCTCATTTGAGCTAATCACAGAATACGCGCTTATATATTGGCAAGATTGTAGGGACCGAGATGATGGGGCTTCATTGTTTTACTGAGCAAAAGTAGTTTATCCATTCTTTATTGCAAGTGCTTACTGAGAACCATATTGCTCTGTAGTCTCAGTGATTACCAAGCAAGATGAAAGATATAGTGGTCATTTATTAGGTTAAGGGAGGCCCATGCATCCACCCAATAAATATTTATAAAGCTCCTGTTACATTCTGGGCACTGCTGTAGGCACTGGGGATACAGGAGAGAACAAAGACCAGGTTCCTGATTTGCCCTAAAAACATAACCAGGGTTTGGAAATTCTAGAATGGACCTCTCATTATTTTCATTTTTATTTCATTGTAGGCTATTTTCTTGGCCCAAATCACTGGTTACTGGCCATCTTTTACCCCTGAAAATATTTTTGTGAATGAAGATCTTTTGATAGCAGAACTAATGGTTTTAGTTTGATGGGTATTCTTTGCCTGCTGTTGAGTAACTCTTTTACGTTTGTTATGAAATCTATGAGATGACTTCAGAATCAGTCAAGCTCCTACATTTATGAGGGGAGGAAATTGAGGCCCAAGAGGAAGTTCAAAAAGTGCGGTAACTCCATTCAGAGTAGGAATTGTGACATGCTGTTGTTTTGTGTCTTGGCACTCCTGAAAAGTTTCTAAAGCCAGAAAAAATGGGGGATTGTTCACTGTGCCCCATCAGCTACTAGACAGTTATAGCTCTACTGGTTCTTAAGGGTTTGAGGGCCAAGAAATCCTTGGACATCCTTTCCCCAGAAAAATGCCATGGCCACGTATTTTTAAATTGTTTGTATAGTCTTTGAAAATGGATCAGAGAGAGACATGGATGGCAGTTTTTGCAGTGATCTTAGTGAGACGCTGTGAAATTTGGTTGAGGATGATTCTGAGGGCAATACAGAGAAGTGACCAGATTTGAAGACTTTCATGAGATAGAATTGACATTTCTGCTGATTAGAAGCAGTTTCACTTGTAAATTATTTGGAAATATAGATTTTGCTGGAGATAATTTATTGAGTAAATTTAATGCTGTGAAGCTTGTTGGCAGATAATGAGAGTTTCAGTAATTGGTTTCATTTTTTGTATATATGTTTTATGATATATTTACAAAGAGCTATTGATAATCTAAAAGCATTTCCAAATGTTTTTGTTTTAAATCCTGGAAATTTTTTTCATGGAAAAAGTGCTTGAAAAATTTTGTAGAAAACATTGTTAGATGGGGTTTTTTAATTTTGGAGGGGGAGTTTTGAGATATTTTAATGTACCTTTTAATACTTCTAAGAAAAATAAAATGTTTAACTGATTGTTTTGGCTTTGGAATCATTATAATTTGAGGTGTCAGTGAATTCTGAGTAGAGAACACCAATGGAGGCGAGTTTCAAATCTCAGATTCCTCCATGAAAAAATCAACTAGGAAAGCTAAACTATAAAATCATAAAAAATATCTGTAATAAGACGAGGTTATGCGGTATCCCCATCAGTCTGAGAATACATGTCAATAGGATAAACTACCAACAACTACAGGACCTGTGAGGAGTTGGTTCTGGAGGGAAGAAATGGAGGAGCTGAGCCCCCAAATCAACTGCAGATCGCTGATACTGGTGGGTGATAGGCTGGGCCCATCTAGGGTATCCACTGAGGACTGAAAATGGGTCCACAGGACACCCAGTTCCTGGATGAGGTCAAGGACACTGCAGTGGAGCAAGATTTGGTGATGGTGATTTGGCTCTACCATTTACCCTACTAACAAAGTCAGTCTCCTGTCTAAGGTGAAACTTGGCAATGGGAAGAACTGCTGAGAGTAGAACTCAAGTGGAGCAAGTTGGGGCAGTGAGGGCCAAGGAAAGAGAAGGTTCAGATGAAAGTGTAGGAGTTGAAAAGACATATCTGTGCAAGCAGAAGGTCACACTTTTTGGAATCACTCTGTGAAAACTAGAAAAGTGGAAGACCTACATGTTTACAACTAGAAAAGCCCAATTACGTGCCCTTGCCCCCATGTTTGGAAATATTTATTCTATATTAAAAAATGGGCAAAAGATAAAGATTATAGTTGAATCCCATAGCAATTTATAAAAAGAGAATAAAGAGAAGTACTCATAAATATGAGTTGAAAAGTATATACCTGATACTTTAAAATGAGACACAAATCTTAAGAACATGTTAATGGAAGAGCATTATACATCATACATTAATTTTAGAGAAACACAGGAATGAGGATTTGGTAGGAAGGATGGCAGAATTCAGGAAAGAGGTAGAAATAAAAGTAAACAACATTTTAGAAATTAATAGCAAATGCAAAAAATGCAAGAGCAAGTAAACAGAATTGCTAATATTTTGAGAAAAGTAGAGGAGGAAGAGGAGATTGAATGTTTTAATAATTTAAGAAAAATGTAATACTAAAAAATTGAGAAAAAGTTGTATAGAGGCAATCAAAAGGAGAACCAAAATATGTGTGATAGGACTCCTCCAAGAAGAAATTGAAAGTAAACAGAAAAAAATATATAAAATACCATAAGAAAAATTTATTAAGAGTCCTTAAAACTGTGTTTGTTAAAAAGGCCACTCTGTTCCTTAGAAAATGACCTAAATCATTTCTGAGACATAGTAAAAGTATGGATCATTAATGAAAAGAAGGTAAATCCTTTGCGCATCCCAGCAAAAAGACTTTATCACTATCCAGGAAGGAAATGTGGATTCTTGTGAAACTTTTGTTTTTGACAATAGTCAATGGAGTATCATGTTTAAGAAATTCAAGGAAAAAAATGGGAACCATGAATTTTATAACTATTCCAAATTGACCTTAAAGAACAAAGCAGCAGACAGTTGTGAATGTGCCAGAAATCAGACAGTATTATTCCTGTGATCTCCTTTTGGAGAACTAGTAGAGAACAAGCTTCAGGCTTCCTCGAAGCTTGGGGAAGCATTGATGCTGTGAGTATAGGTAGATAACCAAATGACTGATGAAGGCTCTCTAAAGGTCCCTTTAGAGAAGTATTTCAGCTACTAAGGCCACTGTTTTGTGTTTAAGATCATCATGAAGGGTGAGTGGGTGGGAGTGGGGGGATGATGAGAAATCAGTTTATGGGTACAAAGTACATTATTTGGGTGATGGATAGACTGAAAGCCTTGACTTCACTGCTATGCATTATATCCATGTAACAAAGTTACACTTGTACCCCATAAATTTATACCAAAAACAAAAAAAATCATCAGGATTGGAGTGCCAGTGAATTTAGGGAAGAAGATAGCACTAGTGATGACATACTTTTGCAATCTAGGATAAATCTATGGATCTAGGCAGTAATTATTGATGGCTACCAGCATCACACACAGAGAGACTCCCTGGACTTTTTTTACTTCTTGATAGAAGTATATGATACTACTTATGAAGTAATTCTGCCAAGAAAAATGTACAGCTTTAATCTGATCAAGCTTCTAGATCTATCCGTTTACACAGAATAGACTGAGTAACGTGTGAAATTGTACTGCGGGGATGCGATGAGCAAAACTGACAAAATTCAGATCACGGGAAACTTTGCACAACAAAGAAGGTAAAATTTATTTTGCTCACGAACAAGGTAAAAGGAGGTAAAAGGGAACCTACTGAGTAAAAGAGATTAAAGAGAACATTGATTTATCTTAACATATGGATCTTATTGGGATCCTGATTGAAACAAACACATTATAAAATGGAAAAATAATGTAATTGGGAAATGTGAATGTTGCACTTTAGGGAATTGATAATTCACATATATTTAAGTGTTTCATGCTATTTTGGCTTTTCTCATTTATAACGAAAAAGAATAGATTAAGGAAAAAAGGTTTGTGTAGCAAAGTAGTGAACATAAGATGCTGAATAACTCATCTGAAATTTTCGTAGATGTATCAGTTAGGGTTCTTCAGAGAAACAGAACCAAAAAGAAATATGTAAAATGGAGATTTATTATAGGGAATTGGTGTATGTGGTTATGGAGGCTGAGAAGTCCCGGGATTTCCCTTTGCCAGCGAGAGAGCCAGGAGAGCTGATGGGGTGCATGCTCGTCTGAGGCTGCGTCTGAGGCTGGAGAAGACTGGTGTCCCAGCTCAGTCACTCAGGCAGAGCAATGGCGAATTCTCTCTTCCTCTGCCTTTTGGTTCTCTTCTGGCTCTCAGGAGATTGGATCATGCCCACTCATGTTGCAGAGGGCCATCTGCTAAATTTACTCAGTCTACTGCTTCAACTTGTTAATCTCAGCCAGAAACACCCTCACATGCACCCCCAGAAATAACGTTTAACCAGCCATCGGGGCAACCCATAGCCCAGACACGTTGACACATAAAATTACCTGTCATAGCAGAAAACATTCCTTTTGAAATTGCTGTGTTCCTTTTGTTCTTGTGGCTGTAGTTGATCAAGCAGTAATTTATTGGTGTTCAATCACTGTGGTTATCAAAATGGAAAAAGCAGGTTTTACTGTTCAGTAGATGAGGTTTCTGGCTGCTGAGGATTGTTCCAGTAACAGCCACAGGATTCATCCTCAGGGTTCCTTTTTCACACTTTCTCTGTTACTGTGGCGGGAAATTGTATGTGACATTTCCTAGGGTTCCTTGGCCACTCTGGAGAACTTGATTACTTGTTATGTCTAACACCTGTATTTGAAATGATGTTTTTTGATTCACTGTGAGCATTTATGGGCTTATTCTTTTCTGTATAGCCAGCATTTCAGCTGTCACTTTCCTTAACCAGAATTTGTATAATGCCTTGTTTTTTATGGACTTTGTCCATGTTTTACAGTATTCACCTCCACATAGATTTGTCCAAGCCATTGATAGTGGCTTCTTTAGCCTTATGAGTCTGAATTTTTTCAGTAATAATTAATAAAAACACCACAAAATCCTATTTGTTATGATCAGCTGTCACTTGTATGTTCTTGTGAGGTTGACAGAAAAGTAGTTTTGCATTATTTAATCCTTTATGGGAGGCAGCGTTTCTTTCATTTTCATGCCAGAGGATGAGGCTGTAAATGCTAAGTGACGTGCTATGAGTTACAAAGCTAATGAGGGACAGCTAAGGTGACCACCCCAAGGGTACAAGACAGAAGCAGAAGAGGGGAGACACAGAGGGGCTAAAGATGTATGAAAAGTAGGAAGTAAGTTGTATTGTAAAAGTATGAATGGCGATTTTAATGACAGCAATACTAAATATGATAACAAGAAAGAACATTCTCCCAGGAAGTATGTTAAGAGCCTTACTTAGTACTACTATATCACTGTATTTCGGGGCACCTTTCTGAGGCAGCCACAGTTATTTACTCCATTTTGCAGATGGGTAAATAGAATCGTGAGGATATTATATAACTTGCCCCCGGCAGGCTTGGCCAAGCTATTGCAGGAGCATGTGACCCAGTAATTCATGTAATTAGTAATCCAGTAATTCAGTAATTAGTAATCTGTCTTACTCCCTCATCTCTCAGGGACTAGGTGACTGTACCCCAGACAAGAAAGTACGTTACCTAAGGACATCTGGCTTTCAGTCCATGGGCCAGCCAAGGAGAGAATCTCCGTTTCCTGGCTGGGAAATATCATGACTCTGCTCAGCGAGATTGTTCTTGGAATAGCTCCTCTGAGGCAACATTCTTGCCTTTTCAGTACTGTTTCTTTGACTTTCATGCCTGCTGCTTATTGGTCGCCTCTTCTCTTTCCACCCACATCCCAAATACGAAGGAAGTAGGGAAGGATTGGCTTTCACATGATAATCAGAAAAGGTAAAAAGCCAGCCTGAAAATAATCCTAGCTTGTTGGGGAGGTCAGCTTGTTGTTTAGAGAATTTCTTTATTGTCTCTACGACTTTAGATTTCACTTTTTCTTTAATGAGGACTACCATGTTAATGTTGTCCCTGAACTTTATTCTCAATAATTCACTGATGGAAGTACCCACAGCCAGCTCTGGGAATGAATGCACAGCAGCGACCTTCTGTAGACAAGAGAAGAAGAAAAAATCCTTTCTCTGTCCTCAGAGGGATCCTTCTGTTTGGAAAACCCAAATTGACATGGAAAATAAATCAAGCTTTTGAAGGACAGAAGCACCATCCTTGAGAGTGTTACATTTGCAAAAATTCTCATAGCCCAGAGATTTTTCTTTCCAATTTAAGCAAGAAGGAATTTTCCAATGGGAAGCTATTTTTCCATGGCCATTAATAGGATATTTTTGGTGCTGAAATAGTTGCTGGTCCTTGGTGTGGCAACCTTTACCCTTTTAGTCAAATATTTCACTCTTCCAGCCACATGTAGTAGGAGACTTTTCTCTGGGACAGTGTCCTCATGCCTTCCCCAAAAAGGGAGACACAGGAAAGGCAGTATTTGTTTTGAGATTCTTTGCATGGCCAAGGGTGATTGAGAATAGCGACCCTGTGCATCTTTTCAAAGACAAGTGAGTGTCCATCGTCTGCTGCTGGGGACATTGAGCATCTCTGTGGTCGTCACTGTCTGTATTTCCTAGTTAGGAGTTCTTGCAGCATTTCATTACCCCAGGCTGAGTATGTTCTATCACCCATTCCATCCCATCCCATGTGCACTTTGCACCTGAAAGTTTGGACCCATTGGCAGACTGATGAAGCTGAAGTCAATAGACCAGTTAGTTGCACAGGGGTTATTAATTAGCAAAGTCACATTGCTCAGTGCAGAGGAGCAATGAAAGCTCAATTGTGGTATGCATTTTTTGTGTAAGAAATCTGATGTGGAACTCAGGGGGCTGACTGTATATACAGGTCAATATTCCTTGTGAACACAGATACAAAAATAATTAGCAGCCAGGTGCCGTGGCTCATGCCTGTAATTCTAGCACTTTGGGAGGCTGAGGCAGGAGGATCGCTTGAGGCCAGGAGTTTGAGGTTATAGTGAGCTGTGATCAGGCCATTTCACTCCAGCCTGGGTGACAGAGTGAGATCTTGTATTAAAAAAAAAAAAAAAAAAAGTAAAACATTGGTAAATAAAATCCAGCCATGTATAAAAAAAAAAAGATAATACATCATAATCAAGTGGGTTTTATCTCAGAAATACAAGGTGGGATTAATGTTCAAATGCCCATTAATGTAATTAGCCATATTAACAGATTAAGAAAGAAAAATCATGGGATCATCTCAGTGAATGTGGGGGAAATACACTTAAAGCCAACACACATCTGTGGTAAAATTGCTCAGCAATTTAGGAATAGGAATAACGTCCTCAGCCTGGCAGTGGTCATCTATAAGATTCTGACAGCTAGTATCACAATTAATGTTGAAAGATTGAATGTTTTCTCCTAAGACTGAGAAGGCAATACTGTCGCTGCTCACAATTTCTGTTCAATATTGTACTGGAGGTTTTTAGCCCATGAAACAGTGCAAGAAAAATAATAAAATCATACAGATTGGGAAGGACAAAAGAAATCTGTGCATTTAAAATGGAATAGATTTTAACATAGCAGAAGCAGTGAAAAATTTAAGATCATTGTGGTCATATTTATTATTTTCTAGACTAGCTGTTAAATAAAAACACCAGCCCAATTCTTCCTGAAGTTAAAGTTCACATGGATCTACAATGCAAGTAGAAATTGATAATGTAGAAGAAGGGAGAAATGTCTTTAATTCCTGGATGTGTCTGTCCACTAAATGTACCTATGATAAATATCAGTGTTACAATGATGGCGATAAATTAGTTGACAATTGTGAGATGTGAGTGAGAGACTTTCAACAGTTTTACAAACCAGACTAAACTATTCCTATTGAGTTAGTTTAAAATACTTTCTAGGCTTTTCTACGGAAAATAGTGGTCATATTTATAGGTGAACATGTTAGTTCTGCTGAGAAGTCAAGTTAATTTCTATTTGTTTGCTTTCTGGAGTGCTTAATAAGAGTGTAAGTAGCTTTTACCCACAGACCCACATATATTTGGATATATGGTTTTTGCATGGAGTAACTGGAGGAAACCTCTTCATTTATTTCTTTTTGAGATTTAGTCTGTGTCTGCTAAAAATACTCATCCCCTCTTTGTCCGAGGGCCCCTTTTCTCCATGGTGTGTTGCATATAGTGAATATCGATGCAGATACAGTCAAATCCTGGAGGCACAGGGGGACCAACCTGCAGTGATGCTAAGTGGAACTGACGTGATAATGACATGAGGTCATTGTTGATTAATCCAGGTCACTGAAGAATCATCAGGAAATGCATCTGTCCTTTCACCTGACCCTCCTCCCCTCACAAAAGTGTTTGACAGTAATTTGGGGTCACCCAGTCCCTTCCTCCATCTTCTGAAACTTGAAAATCTAATGTCTGCACTATTTTCTGCCTCCCTACATTTGGTGACTGCTAATTTGTTAAAAATGTAAGAATGGTCAGATGTTTAATGTTTGTGTTAGTGGCAGCGTGGCATTAAGTATGATTTTTTTTATATTAATAGGATGCAGAATACTTGTGTCTTATGCTACCATTTTCTTCTTATGCCTCCCTGTATAACCTTTTTTGCAAGCTAAGATGATTGACTGTTTCTCATCTGTTTAAGTAGATACAGAGAGTCCAGTAGACATGATAGCCAAACATAAAATGTTCTAAAAATGGAGAATTTTTTAATTGGTCATTGGGTGGAAAAACCTAATTCTGCAATCATTTGGTGATTGAAATAGTAATTACTATGCTTCAAGAAATATTTTGAGTTTTCCATCTTATGGCACATGGTATACTTCCTGCCCTTTTCTAAGTTGGGAATGACTCTCAAACTTGATCGGGCAACTGGAATGTGAAGTGAGTGTAATGAGTGTTTGTTACTTTCTAGTGGAAGTTTAAGAGTAAGGGCAGCCTTTCCTATGTACTTTTTTCTATCTTCTGCCAGCAGGGAAGGGTGATGGTAGAGCTTCCCTTAGCCTGGGTACCTGAGTAAGGAGATGTTGAGACACTCAGGTGACCTATGATATCCTGTGACATCCCTTATCTTTCTGTCCATCCGTGGAAATGCCTCTGGCCATAGTGATCAGCCATCCATCTCCATTTCTGTATTTACCTATCTGAAGGGCATATATCTCCTTCTGAATAACTGGGAAGATCCAGTGTTTAACTTCATTAGATTATACAGATATCAAAATGATATAAATATTAATATCAAGTAGATAAAATATAAGATATTCTATTCTAAGATATAGGTTATCACTGGTGGCCATATCCTTGTATAACTACTTTAGAGATCTAAGGAGATCTATTATCTACTTTGTAAACTTATTTCAAGAATAGAGTACATACTGTGCTCATTATATAGTACCTTAAAAATATCTATAATAAGAGATAATAAAATAGCACGTGACCTCATATATACTATTTAAAAAGATATACTTAGTCTTACTGTATTTATTTGGAAGTTTTAGGTACTTTTCTTATCAGTAAAATATATTTTTTCCTTAAATGGACTAGTGATTCTTAGATCAAGTCAGTTAAGCATTATTGACTCTTACTCCATGTGCAATAATTAATTTTTGTTTTGCTATTAGTACTAGGTCATTGCTACATTTCTGTGGCATGTGATTTTATTCTTCTGTGTGCACGTTCTTCTTGGGATATCAAGGCATGTTCCATAGATTCTATATTCCAAGCATTTCTATGAAATAAAATAGGTATCACTCACATTTACAAAGTATAAAATTCGAGGCAAGCAAAGGGGCAAGTTATTTTCCCCTATGTAGTCGAACCTGAGTGACATCGTAGGGAAGATTTTAACACATTAACTTCTCTGTGAGTTGTATTTAACTCATGTTAGTTTTGTGCCCGGGGCCTTGTGAAGCATATGTAACTCACATGTCTCTTCACCTTGGGAGCCATGAGAACTATTTTTCAAGTTTGCATGTAACTCATGCCCAGAAAACAATAAAGAATAACAAATTTTTCATTAAATTAGAAATGATTGTTTTGTTTTTGAAGTTTTCTGTTTTCATAATAAAACCATGGCTTCAAGGAAAATAAATTTTTTTCTAGGGTGGCAGTCAGTGTGTATTATCTACATAACTATCCTAACATGTAGCAAGATGTGTATTGTGCAACTACAATGTACTAGGTATAGTCAGCAGCATGTGGGAATATGTAATTGAAGAAGTCCTGAGTTCTATCAACTCCACGAGGAGGACGCCTCTAGACTGGAATAAAGTAGACGAGGTCTGTTTTGTGCATGGCCTTCCATTTTCACAGGGCCAGGCACATGGCTAACACCAAACAGTGACAGAGTGACTGTGTGTACTTAGAACCAACTGTGCTTCACATGGCCTTTCAGGAGGGGACTGCGTGAACCCAGAGGAGGGGGTGGGTACACGTGGTTGGGTGGGATGCGTTGGAAAGGCTTCAGATGAGATCGTATTGGATTTGAGCCAGTGGGAATTGGCTTGGTGAAGACCTCCCGGGGACAGGGTGACAAGTCTTGCCTGTAGTGACAGCAGCTTGTGTGAAGGCACAATGGCAAGGATTGCGTGACAAGAGGGGAGCACTGGTTTTCATTTTCCTGAAGGATCTATTTGTTTTGGCCAACAAATTTTCTATTTCCTCCTTTTCCCTCCCGGTCATGGGTATCAAACAGTTACCCACGTGGCTGACTCTGTGCTCAGAAGAGGTCAAAGCACAGACAGAACATTTATTTGGTATTTCTAGTATATATCTTGTTAGTTTCTGTTTGCACATATGTATCCTTAGCACACAGTGTGTGCCTTTGTGCACTTGTGCATAAGAGAGGGGAACAGACTTGGCGGGGGACGTAGGAGAAGATAGTCTGTGTTTCTTCAGACTCACGCATCCCGACAAAGGAAACGTGAATGTCGTCGTGGTGTCCCACGTAAAACACGAAGCGCTAAATAATACTGAGAGGGCCTCGCTGGGCCCTCCACGAATAGTGCATTAATGTCAGGGAAGTGTTGAGCAATTCCCAGAGAGCGTTGTAGTTCAATAATGACCGTTATTTATCACAAACGTGCGCTCTGTTTGTTCACATTGGGTAATGAATGACCTTTCTGTTTCTGCAGCCGGGCCCATCGGGCCTCTGCCGAGGGGGGTGCAGGCCGGGGCCATTTATCATGCCTCACTTAGCCCGGTCACTGCCTTGAACATTGCTACCAGGGAAATACTTGGGCTTAAGGGATCAGGCCAAGAGAGAGCCTTCGTGGGTTAACTACTCCAAAAGCAAATACTGTCTGACCCTTCCTGCCTGTCTCCTCCCCTCACCCCGAGATTTGATTCTGGTATGGTTTGGATCACATCACTACACAGTGTTGTCGAGAAGAGTGTATCAATCCACAAGATAAGTGTATTTCCAACACTGATGATTCTTGCAGGATTTTGTTGTTGTGTGGCACAGCTTCCTTTTTGTTTTGTTTTTCATTGCAGATTTCTATCATATTTCAGGTGAGAGGCATAAAGTCCAGAAAATTACTCAGTCATTTCATTGAGCTGGCGTATCATGGTCTTGAACTTGGAGTGAAAGGAGGCAGAGAGCCCGCGTGTGTGTTGGGGGGTCTGGGGGAGGTTGTCATGCTTGTGATCTGTTTGGGCTTGTTGGTTTAGCATGCAACTGAAGACGACTGCTTTGTTCATTTTAGTTTTAATAATGCCATTAAGCTTCTTGTATCCTGCACGTGGTACATAGGTCAAAGAAAAGAAGAGGAAAAAAAAACTCTTCTTTGCATGTGATGATTTAAATACTGCAGTGTGAAGGCTGCACCTTTGTTACACACAGTAGTTGTCCTTAAAAGTTAGATTTACATCAAAGCGCTGGTCAAATTTATTCACTTAAAAATGCATTGAAAAGCCAGCTCTGAGAAATGCTGTGATGTCATCTGGCATAACCCTGGGAACACCGCCAGTTCTGGAAACCTGCGTAGCAAATCAGAAATGCCATATTTTTGGAAACTTCACTGTGCGTGAATTTCGAGACTGCCATGCGTTGGAATTACTATCCCTGTCATGAAGAGGACTATCATCTTTTAGGTTGAAACGTTTACTCGTGTGATTATATTTCAACCATAAAACCCAGAAAAGAAATCTTAACTGTTTTTATCATCTGTTTATCAGTCTCTCTTTTTTAAAATGGAAAACAAACTTTAGGGATTTCTCTAGCTTTGCTGATTCTTGACAGAGATTTGTCACCAATTTTCTCTCTCTGTCTCTCTTTGACGTAGTTAAAACCAGTGATGGTTCTCATCATCGAGAGCTATCAGCACGTTGTCATTTGTGGAACCAAAGTGAAGTTTGTGCTTTGATCGTGCTTGGTGGCTTCCTTTCTTTTTTAATACCTAATGAGAATGTTTAAGTATGACCAACAGCCTTGTTCAATTTGCAGCCTTACCTCGCACAGTCTGATATTCTCAAGTTTTTGAGGACTGTCAGGAGAGTGATGGACATTTCACTGTGAAGTACATTTCTTTAATGAACTGTATACTTAATCTCACTGCCGTAGGGCCATGTACGTACCTGTCCTATTTTTCTGGTGGGATCATTAAGGCATAGCTCAGGCTACTCCTAGGTGACTTTGCACTGAAATATATTAATAATGCGTGTGCTTGATTGTCGTATAACTTTTGTGAAAGAACATAATACCCATTTATGGTGGAGAGCAAAGTAAAGTGAGCAATTTTAAGTCATATGACTTGCATAAAATCGTTGGAGTAACTTTTGTCTGTTATAAATACATTGCACACAGAAAGAACCTTTTGTTCCATCTTTTATTTCAGTTGACACCTGTGCTTTTCCCTCATATCATGTCCCTTGCTTGTGACTCACCTCAGGTCAAAGTGGAGTCACACTCAAGCTACCCTTCATTCTTCTGCTGTGGACAGCATCGTCTGTTACCTTTTTACTGTGTTAATCTGATTATTTCATCTGTAATTGTGTCTCACATTAATAAATTGGGGATTTCAGAAATGGATAAGTTAGAAATATGCCAATGACCATTGAAACAGAGACAAAACTCTACCAAATTTTGGATGTTTCTTGACTTTTCCTTCTTATGAGGAAATGATATTTTTGAGACTTTTCCTTGGTTGAAAAAAGGAAATAGTTTTTAATAAGAATTGTTGGTTCAAACATGTATATATAGATAACAGCTAAACACACATACACATACACACACACATGAAATAGATATTGATGATGGTAAAATTTTTCTAATTGCTTCAAATAAAACTACTTATTAAAAGAGAAAAAAGGATGAATTCACATCT
>VSMD01040687.1:0-15649 GCA_008750895.1 Mirza zaza
TTCACAGAAAAGACTCCACTTCTGGGCACAGAAAGGGGTTAGGAAGAGAATCTGGCAGCTCAAATTTAGGATTGCCAACTATGGATAAATATAAATTGATATGTTTGTCACCATTTCTGAAGGAAATGTACCATTCAAATTTTAAATTTAGTAGAAGTGTTTAACATTTTCTACGTACTCATTTAAATATTTATACAAATTCTGTTCCACACACTACCACCAAATTATAATATTTATAGGTAAAAGATGGCTCAAATTACATTTTGAAGGAGTACATTAATTTAAACTTGAATGTGCAGTTTCAATTCAACATTTTCTAGAGCAAAAATTGAAAGTATAATAAAATGATACATTTTAATTATAACTCAAAAAAGCATAGTGATGGCAATACTTGATAATGATTCAAGTCTATTTTGGAGCTATACAAGTACAAGCCATGCAAACATATTTAAACACATCTTTCCTACTATATATAAGATGTTAAGTAGTTTGCAGTATGTAAACACTATCAACCACAGTGTATTCAGTGTAATTAGGCTACAGAAGCGAACATTTAACAGAATATCTTAATTTATGCTTGAGGAAGGCAAGATGAAAACAAAAATCAGACGAACACCAGATTTCTTTGCATTCTCTTTGAAATAGATGTCAATATTTTTCAAAGTACAGGCTGGACCACAATAATCAGGCGCTATTGCCCCCAGGGCATTGGAACTCCTAGGAGACTAGAGAAAATCTTTCCTTTCTGATCTTCACGGAATGGGCACCATTGGGGCTTGCTGTGAGTTCAGCTTCATCCCATGCACAAGAGTAGCAAGACTTGCGATGTCTCTCTCTCTCCTTCCTTACTTCCGCCTCCTCGTTAAGTCCTGTAGTTGCTGAATACAATTCTAAAATCAGAAAAGTCTCTGAGCGGGTGGACGGTTGGTTATTTTTCTACAGTTTCTGTCCATTTCTATAGTTGTTGAATACGATTCTAAAATCAGAAAAGCCTCTGAGCGGGTAGACGGTTGGTTATTTTTCTATAGTTTCTGTCCATTTCACTACTGCCACTTTATAAGTTTTCAGCCATCCTGGGTCCCACACACAGGCCAAAGGGAAAGGCGGCCGGTGGCTCTTGGACATCGTGGTTTGATGTCCGTGGGCTGCTGTGGGCACTGGGTGGACTTCGCAGCTCTAGTCGACGTATCTTCTCATCTCTGTCACTGTCACCTGGGTGTAACCATGACAACACGTGTTAGTTTTCACGATTGAGGAGGTTTGACGGGATCATTTACAAAGAGCAATTCGTACAGACGGCGGCAAAGCGGTCTCTTTCCCTGATCCAGGACAGCCATCAGCCTCCTGGTCTTCTGTTGATAAGAACTGGATTCACCCATGATCTCTAAAGGTTTGGGGTGCCTGGGGACTCCGACATCTGCGAGGTATTCAATGGATGGCCCAACAGTTCAGTGACATCTGTGATTTAGTGGGTGTTTGAAATGTAACTTCTTCAGGGTTTTTAACTAAGGCCACACTAAGTCTGTTTTATTCATTAGGTGAACTCCAGAACCTGTTTGTTAAATTCATTTTCATGTAATCATGACCAGACTTAAACTTGGGATTAATGTGAAATAAGCACTTTTTTTGGCAGTAGGGATATTTTTCAGTCTATATTATCAAATTTTTCCCTAGTAGGGTAGCATTTTATGTGTCTCTTGAGTGTCCTACAAACTCCCACTCTTAACGGTGTGTTCATGGTGAAATTGATGTGTTATTGCATTGGTACTCCATGTGCTATTATAATGTTTTGGGGTTGTAAACCATTTTTAAGCCTGTGTGTGTGTGTCTGTGAGTGTGTGTGTGGGGGTGTGTATATGAGAAACAGAGAGAGAAAGAGAGAACGCCTAAGTCTAACTAGGGTAATATAGCACCACTAATTATATTGATCTAATTAATCTAATTAAATTGCAGCTAGATATAATTTTGTACATGTCATTTGTCTACATTAACATTATGTAAACCTATTCTGCCTGTCCATGCATTTTATATGCAGTATTTTCTTTAGTACCTCAAGGGCTTTGGGTATTAGCAGGGTAGAATTCATTTCAACAGCTTAGTAAAAACAGGATGTTGAAAGACCAGGAGAAATCAGAAGATGAGCAACAAAGGAAAGTGTACTTTCTGTCATCGCAAAAGATTTCAGAAAATTGAAAGTACAGGTATATCCAGGAGAAAAACTCGGTTTCTCGCACCTACCCCCCATATACTTTTTTTGCTTGTCTTCATCAAGCCTAGAGCATCCGTTAGGACAGTCTCGGGTCTTATTGTTGTGGAAAGTGTGGAATATATATGCATATGCATATATGTATAAATTCACTGGATATAGAATGTATGTGTGTGTATATATTCCAAATATACATGTGTGTGTGAATGTATGTGCATATACACATATGTATAATTATCCTGGGTTACTATGTTTTAGATTATCTGTGGAAAAATTCAGAATATTTTAAACTAGACTTTAAAAATTAGAATACCCCATTATGGAAAAAATGGCCGATGGGCATAATATAAAAGTTAATAAAATATTACAGGTATGAAAATAATTGGTAACAATGATAGAGGAATTACAATATACTGGAAATTGTTCTCTGAGTAGATACTAATCTATTAACACTCATGGTGACCCCGTGAGAAAAGTACTAATGTCTTTCTCAGTTCACAAGTGAGGAAACTGAGGCACAGACTCTTTGACTTGCCAAAGTCTTGGCTACTAGGGAGCCACAGAACTACAGTGTGAACCCAGTCAGTCTGACTTCAAAGTCCAAATCTGAGCTCTTCAATATCAAGTTATGTAGCCTCAAAACAAAACCAAATCCATTCTTAAAATCCAGGATACCTGAACACTGAGACATTCTGCAAGTTTTCTTTAAATAAATTCCACCAGAGAATAAGCCTATGTAGTATATGCCTCTCCCCTGAAAATTCCGAGTTTTAAGAACAGCTTCTGGTGGCAGGAGTGAGTAGGGATAAGCTGAATGACGATTTTTTTTTTTAAATTACTGTGATTTGAAAAATAAAATTAAGTGGTCTCACTTCCTTATTCGTATGGAAATTACCTGGTCATCGTGGAAGCATGGGGTACCGGGGGAGGGTGAGGGTGAGCGTCAGCCCTGGGAGCTGTAAGAAAAGAGTCAGGCACACGTTGAAGTCTGAACAGTTCTGCTAGATGTAACGATAACGGGAATAGATGACACAGGGTGATATCCACCTTGCAAATCAGTTCCTGAAGGAATGAAATAGCCTCGAAGGAAGTTAATGGAAGTCAGGAACTCTATAAATTATGTAGGAAGGAAAAGAGATGAAAGTGTTTAGGTTGGAAAGCTGGCAGGGTAAACATTTCATTTGAAGTCTTGTTTTCTTTGCTGATTGATGACATTCATGGGAATTTGAGGAGTTCAGCTCTCACAGGGCTGCAATGAACAGGACATGCCAGTGGTGTATCAGCTATCTACTGCTGCATAACAAACCACCCACAACCTAGGGGGTAAGCACAATAACCACTTGTTCAGCTCACGGACACGATGGTCTTCTGCTCTGGGCTGTGCTGCGCCCACTCAGGCTGGGCTGGTGTCGTATATGCAGTGGACTGTGGGTCCCGTGGAGGCGGGAAGTGGTGGGGGCCCTCATTCATGTGCTGGTGGTCCAGGGTGTAGCCCAGGCATGACACTGGGCTCTCACAGATGGCAAATCATTTCTGCTGCATTCTACCTATCTAAGCAGGTCATTGGGTAACAGATTCTAGGGTTTAGAAAATAGACTTCACTTTTGATAGCAGTTCTGCAAAGTATCATGGCAGTTTTTGTTATCCACTCATTACAAATGATTCAGCAAAAGCACTAGAAGTGAATTTTCCTGAGGCTGGAGATTGTTCTATAGTATAAGAGGTACTTCAGGTCAACAATCAATCAATCGATTGATTGATCGATCAATCCAACTTAGTTTATATTGAATAAAATTAATGGAGATCTGTGAGATTTGCTTCTTCAGTATGCTTTCTTTTGATATGAAGAAATCTATTTTAAGGAATTTCTTCTGGTTGTGCCTTGGGAGTACTATCCCGCCCCAATCTCTAGTTTTTATTAGAATGCATTGACACCATCTTCTTTTTCCCAAACTGGGACATTTCCCATGCACGATGATAAAATCTTAGCATTCCTATGGTCATAGGGACTTTTTTCATGGTTCAGTTCAGAAAATAGCCCAAGCTAGGCAAGTCAGAGTTAATGCAAGGATGTTTGTTGAAACTATGGAATAAGCAATAATTTCTACTGAGTTTGCTAAGAGGTTGGGAGATGAGCTTGCTGCACTAAGGGAAGGCCTGCCTAAGAACAGAGAGTAAGGAAGATTCATGTCCTAGACAGATTGTATAGTTCCTCATGCCTGTCTCTTGATATTTTCTGTTAGGGGAGCTGACACACTCCTTCTTGATGCTTGGGCCAGTGTAATTTCAGTTTCTGTCACTTGCAAATATAAGTCCTAATACATGAGAAATAAAAGATAAGACAAGGAGAGAAAGGACCCAAATAAACTCAATTAGAAATGAAAAAAATACTACAACTGATACCACAAATACATAGTACCTATGAATACTATGAAAATCTCTATGCACATAAACTTGAAAACATAGAAGAAATGGACAAATTCCTGGAAATACACAATCTTCTAAGACTCAGGAAGAAAGAGATAGAACTCCCAAACAGACTAATAATGAGCAATGATATTGAAGCAGTAAGAAAAAAAATCTTCTAACCAAAAAACAGCCTCAGACCAGACCAGATGGATTCACAGCCGAATTTTACCAGACCTACAAATAACAGCTGGTGCCCACACTGCAGAAATTATTCCGTAACATCGAGAAGAAGGGAATCTTCCTCAGCTCATGCTACAAAGCCTGTATCACCTTGATACCAAAGCCAGGAAAGAATACAACACAAAAAGAAAGCTACAGACCAGTATCCCATATGAATATACGTGTAAAAATCCTCAGTAAAATGCTAGCAAACTAAATTCAACAGCACATCAAAAATACAATCCATCATGACCAAGTGGGTTTCATCCCAGGGATGCAAGGATGGTTCAACATATGAAAATCAGTAAATGTGATTCACCACACAAAGAGAAGTAAAAACAAAGACCACATGATCATCTCAATAGATGCAGAAAAAGCATTTGACAAAATTTAGTACCCTTTATGCTAAAAACCTTAAAAAATTAGGCATAGAAGGAACATATCTCAAAATTATAAAAGTCATATATGACAAACCACAGCCAAAATCGTACTGAATGGAGGAAACATTAAAAGGATTCCCACTAAGAATGGGAACAAGACAAGGGTGCCCACTGTCACACTTCTATTGAACATAGTGCTGGAAGTCCTAGCTAAAGCAATCAGGCAAGAGAAAGAAATAAATGGAATCCAAATCAGGAAAGAGGATGTCAAACTATCACTTTTTGCTGATGGTATGATATTATATCTAGAAAACCCCAAAGACTCCACCAAGAGACTCCTGGAATTGATAAATAAATTTAGCAAAGTCTCAGGTTATAAAATCAATGTACATAAAGCAGTAACATTTCTATATACCAATAACAGTCAAGCTGAGAGTCAAATCAAAGACTCAACACCATTCACAATAACTACAAAGAAAATAAAGTACCTAGGAATAGACTTAACCAAAGGGGTGAAAGATCTATCTAAAGAGAACTCCAAAACACTGGAGAAAGAAATTGCAGACAACACAAATGGTAAAACATATCATGCTCATCAATAGGTAGTATCAACATTGTTAAAATGTCCATACTACCCAAAGTGATTTACAGATTCAGTTTAATCCCCATCAAAACACCAATGTCATATTTCACATATCTAGAAAAAATAATTCTATGCTTTATTTGGTACCAGAAAAGAGCCTGAATAGCCGAAGTATTCTTAAGCAAAAAGAAAAAATCTAGAAGCATTACTTTACCAGACTTAAAGCTATACTATAAGGCTATAGTAACCAAAACAGCATGGTAATAGCACAAAAATAGAGACATAGACCATGGAACAGTACAGAGAACCCAGATATAAAACTATCCACATACAGCCAGCTGATCTTTGACAAAGCAGACAACAATGTACACTGGGGAAAAGAATCCTTATTCAATAAATAGTGCTGGGAAAATTGGATAGCCACATGCAGGAGAATGAAACAGGGGACCCCTATCTCTCACCACGTATTAAAATTAATTCAAGATGGATAAAGGACTTAAATATAAGGCATGAAACCATGAGAATTCTAGAAGAAAATATTGGAAAAACTCTTCAAGATATTGGCCTAGGCAAATAATTTTTGAAGAGGACCCCAGTGGCAATCACAGCAACAACAAAAATAAATAAATGGAACTTGGTTAAGTTAAAAAGCTTCTGCTCAGCTAAGGAAATAATCAACAGAGCAAATGGACAACCTACAGAATGGGAGAAAATACTCACAAGCTGTGCATCCAAATAAAGGACTAATAACCAGACTCTACAAGGAACTTAAGCATATCAGCAAGAAAAAAATCAAACAACCCCATTAAAAGTGAGCAAAAGACATAAACAAAAGCTTCTCAAAAGAAGATAGACAAATGGCCAATAAACATGCAAAAATAGTCAATGTCACTAATCCTCTGGGAAGTACAAATTAAAACCACAATGAGATATCAACTTATCCCTGTCAATATGGCTTTTATTTAAAAGCCTCAAAACAATAGATGCTGGCATGGATGCAGAGAGAAAGGAAAATTTATACACTGTTGATGGGACGGCAAATTAGTACAACCCCTATGGAAAACAGGATGGAGATTCCTCAAAGTACTAAAAATCAACCTACCATTCAATCCAGCAATCCCACTACTAGGTATTTACCCAAAGGAAAAGAAGTCATTTTATCAAAAAGACAACCTGCACTGGAATGTTTATTGCAGCACAATTTGCAATTGCAAAGATTTGGAAACAACTCAAGTGCCCATCATTCATGAGTGGATTAACAAGATATGGTATGTGTCTATAGTAGAATACCACGCAGCCACGAAGAAGGATGAATTAAGTCCTTTTGCAACAATTTGGATGGAACTGGAGACCAGTTCATAAGTGAAGTCTCTAAAAATCATAAGTGAAGACTCTAAAGAATAGAAAAACAAACACCACATGTACTCACTATTAAGTTGGAACTAACTGATGAGCACACATGTGCACAGAGGGAGGTAAAACTCAGGGGAAATCAAGCAGGGCAGAGGGGGGAGGTGGGAGTTGGCAGAAACCTACCCAATGGGTACAATGAACACTATCTGGGTGATGGGCACACTTACAACCCTGACTCAACCATAACGAGATTGATATAAGTAACCAAAAACATTTGTACTCTTGTAATATTTTGAAATAATAATAAGAATGATTAAAAAATGGACACTTAGACAAGAAAAAATTAGATGAGTCTGTGGCATGGAACTGTATGAATAGTGCCAGGAAATATCAAAGACATTTTAGACATGTTCAGAGAAAAGAAATTTGGGTGCAAAGAGGACTGTAGCTTGGAGCCAGTGACATAGAAAAAGCAAAACGTCTCTATATCTATTTTGCCCTTGTCTTCTCTGACAAGGAGAATAATTCTCAAACTGAAAAGGGTAAAAATAAACGTGGCTTCAGTGTAGCTGAAACAAGGCTTTCGGGTAGCCTGGTGAAGGAACTGACAAGGAGCACCTGGCAACCCTAAAGTTTGATGTCTTGTGTGTACCCCTGGACGTCAGGGACTTGACAGGAGGAGATGAACTGTGTTCGGTCCTGCCCTTGAGGGAGACCCGGGGCATGGGGGAGGGGCTGAATGGAAGGGTGTATGCAAATATTCTGGTTTTCAAAAGGAGTAATGAGGAAGGCAGAGTTTATTACACAAGGATTGGTGAACTGGATCTCAATCCTGAGCAAATTCCATGATAAATTTTCAAATGGTCTGTAAATACACGGGATAAGATTTCATGGCAGGGAGCCGCAGGAAGTTCGTGAAGAACAAACAATGCTGGATTAAATTCAATTCCTTTGCTAGAGGGATTATGAAACGGAAAGACCAAGAGAATTCAGGAGGAGCGTTCGTTCTCTCCACGCCAGAAACCATTTACGCAGCCTCAGTGGGTGCGGTGGGGTCAGGGGAAGGATGGCAACCCAGGGAGACGAGCTCCTTCAGGCGCTTAGCGACTGACTGAGTGTGTGGCCAGGATGAAGCAGCACCCCGCCATGGTTTCCATCTTCCTCCTCTTCCTTCAGCCACGGATCACCCCGCCACTTTGCTGTCCGCCCAGCCGGAGGACGCATGTTCTGGCTTTCTGCGGTGGGCTGAGACCATGGGACAAAGTCACAGTCAACAGGGTGCAAAAGGAAGTTGTGTGAGCAAACTCCCTGTCACATCCTTAGACAGGGAAATGTTTGCTCTCAATCTCCCACCTTTCCCCGGTGGGAGCACGTGGGTGATCAGGTGAGCCATCTTTGACCCAGCACGTGGGACGACACGGCCAGACAGGAGGAACCTGGCCGCCTCGTGCTTTCCCGGAGAGAGGTGTTCCTTGCACCGGGATCACCTGCCTCCTCCCTGAACTACTCACAGTAGTCCTGCCTTACCTGCAGTTTCCCGCTCTGAGGTTTCAGGTACCCACAGTGGTGACCTGCGGTTGGAAAATATTAAACAGAAAATTGCAGAAATAAGCAATCGATAGGTGTTAAATTGTGCACTGTTGTGGGTTACATGATGAAATCTCACAGTGTCCGATTCCGTCCCACCTGGGACGTGAATCATCCCTTCTCCTGGTGTATCCGGGCTGTCGTGGCCCCTGCCTGTGAGTCACCTAGCAGCTGTCTCAGTTGTCAGGTCACCTGTCGCAAGATCGCAGTGCTTGTGTTCAAGTATCCTTATTGTGCTTAATGATGGCCCCGGTGTGCCGGAGTAGTGCCGCTGGCAATGAGGATATGCCAAAGAGAAGCCAGATATACACCACAGAGATAATGTTAACCTCTTATTGGGGCTAATTTATAAATTAAATTTTATCGAAGGTATGTGTGTGCAGGGCAAGTGTGTTACATATAGGAGGAACCCATCCCCCAAAGATAAGAGAAACCTCTGTATTTAAAGAAAAAAAAAACTCCCTGTTTCCTTGAGCCACTAAATCATATTGTTAAAACAACTTTACTTGTACATGTGCTAAATCAAGTGTCTTAGAAATTTTCAGATATCAGGCTTATTATAAATAAGTAAACTAATACACGTATATTGAATGAATATGTATGTAAAATATATTGATATTAACTTTGAGTTATCTGCTGTAAGACCATAAGGCTTTGCCTTATTTATATATTTTTAATGGTTGGTGTAGAAGTTAAAGCAATGCATGATGGATAATAGAATTCAAATACAAAAAATAAAAGAGTGCAAAAATTTGGGGCAATAAGCTGAATTAGACCTATTCACTTTAAAAGAAACATAAAGTTCATCGATACAAATAAAGTACATCACAAGCAAAGAAGGAAGAAATATTATGTGACAGCAGACATTTCAATAGCAACAGTAACAATGACACCATAAATCCTCAAAACAAGTCCAAAGTGGAATCTGGCTATTGGGAAGGGGGGAAAAAAGAGCATTTGGCCTTCATTAATGGAAGGATGCTGTCTAGAACAACTGAAGGCGTGTTTCTCAATTTGCACTGGGATTTAGATTTCAGAAGAGACATGAATGTCAAAAACAAACAAACCCTGGAACATGGTTACAGTTCTATGAAAATGGAATAAAATGTCCCAGAGACAGGGATTTCATCATTCCCCGGCTGAGGAGGCATCTGGAAGCTCCTTGGTGTTAAAGATTGGTGCTGACGACTCCATCAGAGATTGGGGCTGGCCAGCCCAGGCGTAGGCCGCAGCCCGGAGAGTCTGATCCTCAAGCCCAAGCAGGAAGGAATTGCAGGAGGAGACATTTGAAATTACTACCCTGACCCAGGCAAAGACATTGTACGCTACGGTCGTGTTTTCCCAGTGGGGTCATGGGCTGTCTAAAGTTGTTCCTGCTGTCTTTACCTGTCTAAGAAACTTACCCCAAAATCTAGTCCTTTAAAGCAACAGTCGTTTTATTACGTCTCATGACAGCGTGCTCAGTGGCATTTAGGTGGCCAGGACAGTACAGGAGGCTCAAGACAGTTCAGTCTCATGTCTAGCCCCTCGGTGAAGATGCCCTGGGCCCCTCTTCACGAGCTCTCTGAGCCTCCCTGCCCAGCCGTCGGTTTTCCACGCAGTGGCTCAGCGTCCGGCACACGAAGCAGAGCCGTGGTCCTCTCGCAGGCCTGTCCGGAATCCGCCGGGCGCCGGTCCATCCTCCGCCATTGGCCAGGGCCCGCCCCAGCTGCAAAAGGAGGGGACATAGAAGTCACTTCCAAACGAGAGGAGTATCGAAGGATTTGTGGCCGAATTTAATTTACCATGGTGGTCAGGAGAACGAACATTAAGACAGAGTTATTAGCTTTGAGTGATTAAGAAATCTGGGGGCTTTTGAGAGACTGGTTTCAGGAGAGTGTGCATTAAAAGTCACATCCCAAGATATTCTTCTAGAAATCAGGGCTAGTGGGAGTAGACTCTTCTTTTGAGGAGAGAGATCAGGCCCTATTTTGTGTTCTTAAAGAATTATTAGAAATCTGAGAAGTAAACATCTGTTCAAGTAGGAAGGGGCTTGTGGGTTAGAATATTCTTATATTAAAGCCATCCGGTTAAATTTTTGTTTGTACAATGTTAAGAGTACACTGTCATAGTCCAAAGGTTAGCATGGCTTCTATGGTAGAGAGATTACTGAGAAGCCCCTGCTTTGATTCAGAAAATAAGTAAATTATCCTTCTTATTTTTTTATATAAATTTGAAACATATGTATCCAAACATTCTAACAACATATAGGATGCAATTGGTTTGATCCTGCAAGCCTCAGTGCAACATGATTATTTCTACACACAGTTTATGGTAGAACTCTTCAGAGACTAGATAGAAAAATATTGCTTGTATATTTCTTCAGCTGGAAATAGGCATTTGTTATTTAACTGTTAGTCATCTGAGGTGTATTAATTTTGTCTGTATAATCACAACATTTAAGAATGCTTTCACTCTTTTGCAAAAGCCTGTTTAGAGAAATTCTCCCTCTCTACCATTGGTTGGTTATTTCTCTGCATATGCTAGCATCTAATGAAGACACTTATTTTAGGTGCAATGAATGTTTCATCCTTACATTTTTTTTTCTTGGTAAAATGTTGTGAATTTGCTCAAACCCAGCGTTGGACGTAGGAAACTCCAGAATACAGCCAGGACACTGAGGCAGCCAAGCAATTGAAACTTTTATCCCTTCCTTGAGAGAAAGTTGACCCATGACAGGGAAATTTCTTGTATTTGGGGAAAAAGATCAGATTGGCACGGAGATGGGTATGACATTTCTTATTTTATATAATCAAATCTGGCAGCTCTCCAAAGAGTTAAAGATAAACCTAACAGAACATTGACTTTTATTATTATTTTTAATTCAACCAAAGGTAATATTGATAATTATTTTCACTCCTTAAAGAAAAGAGGATAGTAACAGAGAAGCTCTGATACTAAAGACGCCGGGAGGGAAGTATGGCTGCTCCCATCGTGCAGACGCGGAAAGACTCGATTTGAAGTCATGTTTGCACCAAGCTGCTATTTCAGAAGTGCAAGAGCTAGTGCTTGATTCTGACGCGTTGACTTGTCAAACTGAACACTGTGTTTTTTTACACAAAGATTTTCTTTTGCAGGGCTCTAGTTTCAGAGCCATAGATTTTTTTCCACATTGTATACTAATTGCAATTTTCCACATTGTATACTAATTGCAATTTTCCACATTGTATACTAATTGCATGACCCCTAAAGCGATGACCTTCGCTTTCTCTCAGATATTCAGACGCAAAAGGTGCAAAGGAAGAGTGGCTCATTGGCCAGCGATCTGTGATCAGATTGCCCAGCCGGGAGAGACCCATGTAAGTAAGAATGAGGGAAGCAACAAGAAGCTGAATCTTTCTAATCCCAAAAACGGGGACTCGGTAATACAAACGCTGAATAGTGTTGTCTGTCTTAAAACTGCTTTCTGGTCCTGTGGCTGCTTGATTTAGCAGGCTTCCTGGGTTGCAGAATCGGTAATGCGCTGCAGAGTGGAGCCTCTGTATCTCATGAGAGGGTAAAAGGGTAAATATATGAGGCAAGAGGTGGGGCTGGAGCTCACAGTGGAGAGAAGAAATCTGTTCCTGGCATTTTAATGTCGTCAGATTAACTAAATGGATGGTTCTAATTTCATGCCTGGCTTATAAGTAGTCCTGGAAATAATGTCATATAATGAGTGGTCAACAAACATTTGTTGAATTGACCTGAATAGAAAACATTATTAACAAACATAACTTGGGTGGTCTCATTGGCCACTGCTCAATCCATTATGTTTCACAGACAGTCACTGCAGGAGATCCCTTCCCAAATACTGGTTACTTATAAAAGCTGAACTGTTTGATTTGGAAAAAATTGCTACTAACATCTGCAATATATTTTAATTATAGAAAGTGCTTTTATGTACTTTGTATCATTCAAAATAAAAGTACATCATTAAAGTCAGCATTATAAAAAGAAAATCACACCATTCCTTTTAGCTATAAGAAGGAATTTGTGCTAGACTAATGATCCCACTGAAAACAACTAGGAAACACAGAAAAATACAAATAAAACAAAACAAGTTAATTGGTAACTCAACGTCCTTGTCAGCATTTGTATTGTAAGTTGTTTGGATTTTACCCATTCTCATAGAAGTTTAGGTACCGTATCTCGTCAGTATAACTTGCAGTTTTCTAACAACATAATTTTGAAGATCTTATCTGTTCGTCATTTGTATGTATTTTTAGGTAAGACATCTGCCCGGGCCTTTTGTCCATTTGTTAACTGAGGTATTTCTTATTGTTGAGTTTTAAGTGTTCTTTGTATATTTTGAATACACATCCTTTCACAGAGAAATGTTTGGCAAATACTCCACCGCCCAGCCCCCCGTCCGTGGCTTGTTTTTACATTTTCTTAACAGTGTCTTTTGCCGAATAAAAGTTTTCAATTGTAATAAGTGAAAATAAATTATCATTTCTTCATGGATTATGCTTTAGTTGTATCTAAAAACTCATCAACAAACCTAGTAACACCTAGATTTTCTCCTTTTATCTTCTAGAAGTTCATAGTTGCATGTTTTACGTTTAAATATAGTATCAATTTTGAGTTAATGTTTGTGAAAAATGTAAGGTCGTGTCTAGATTTTTTTTTTTTTTTTTTTTGCATGTGGATGTCCAGTTGTTCCAACACCATTTGCTGAAAAGTCTATCGTTCTTCTACTGATTGGTGCCTTCCTCTCGGCCAAAGCTCTGTTGGCTACCTCTATGTGGGTCTATTTCTGGACCCCCTATTCCATCCCATTGATCTCCTCGTGTGTTCTTTCACCATTGCCACACTGTTTGATTACTGTAACCTGATAGTGGGTACTGAAGTCGAGCGGTATGAGTTTTCCAACTTTATTCTTCAGTTTTGTGTTGGCGATTCTGGGTCTTTTGCCTCTCCATGTAAATTTTAGAATCAGTTTGTTGATATCCACAAAATAGCCTGATGGGATTTCGGTTGATGTTTCATTGAGTCTATATATCACATTAGGGAAAACTGACAACAGGATCAAATCTTTTTATCCATGTACATGGAATAGTGCTCTGTTTATTTAGGTCTTCCTTAATTTCTTTTCTTAGAGTTTTTGTAGTTATCCTCATATAGATCCTATATATAGTATGCTAGATTTATACTTCAGTATTTCATATTTTTTTAGAGCTAACATAAATGGTTTTGGTTTTTAAATTTTAAATTCCACCTGCTCATTGCTGGTAGGTAGGAACACAATAGACTCGTGTATTAACCTGCATGCCACAATCTTTCTGTGATTGTTTACTGGTTCTTGGAGTTTTTGTTTTTTTAACTTTTTAAGGATTTTCTACATAGAAAATAATGACCATGTCATCTGTGAGTGAAGACACTTTTACTTCTTCCTTGCCAATCTGTATACTTTTTGTTTCCTTTTTATCTTACTGCATTAGCTAACACCACCAGCGTGGCGTGGAGCAAGCGTGGTGAGTGGCGATCCGGGCCTTGCTTCCGAACTGAGAGGAAGCATTTGCTGCGTCTCCATTAAGAACAATATTATCTGCTGGTTTTTGTAGCTGTTCTTTGTCAGGTTGAAGTTCCCTTCTATTCTTAATTTGCTGCGAGATTTTTAATCGTACACCTGTTCCATTTTGTCAAGCGCCTTTTTCCGCACTAACGTGATCTGTGGGTTTCTCTGCCTCAGCCTGTTGGTGCCGTGGGTCACACAGGCTCCAGTTGCTGAACCAGACTTGCACACCCCCGTCGGTCATGGCGAGTAATTCTCGTCATACGTGGTTAGATTCGATTTGTAATGTTTTGGTCAGGACTTTCGCATCTGTGTTCATGAGCAACGTTGCCTGTCGCCAGAGGAAGCCACGGGCCAGCCGGGTTCCAGGCAGTGAGGAAGGAGTCCCTGCCCCTGGACAGGGGCCAGCAAAGTCACGTGGCCCAGGGCACGGCCACAGGGAGGTGGGCATTACCGTCTGTTTGTTTAAAGTATTTTCATCAAAGTCCAAATAGTGATTTTATCTGAATCTGACATAATGGCTCTAAAATTCGTCTTAAGTATTAAAGCTAAATAGTTTTAAATTTTTAAAAAGAGTTATGAGGAAATCATGCTCATCAGTTATTAAAATTTATGAAACAGTTATGAAAATGATATGTTATGAGAATAAACAGGCAGCTACTAGAAGTACAATCTATGTAAAAACTTAAGCTATAAATATTTTTTAAAAGTAACCCTATCAGTGGGCAGACTGATTACACAATCTGTTGAGAAATTTGATTGGATATTTAGAAAACAAGATCTTCACAAAATACTATATAACAATCTGGATTCCAGATACATTAAAAAAGTTAAATGAATAAATAAATCTAAAAAAGTAACTATGTATTTTATCTCTTGATGTTGAAAAGTTTTCTAAGCTTAAAAACCAATAGAATAGATAAGAAAAAGATATATATTGACTGACTAAAAATATAAAAACATGCATATACTAAAAGAATAAAAATTGAATGAAACAACTTGAGATATTTAAATATTTAATATTTAAGGAGCAGTAACTGTACTATATAAAGAAATTATGCAATCAATTAGAAAAAACATCTTAAAACATAGTAGATAAATGAAGCATATGGAAAATCCCTACATTCTACTAACAAATATATGAGCAAAATTCAATTATAATAATATTAGAACATAAAATTTTACAAATATTTCCCAAAACTGATCACACAATGCTGATGAATATCTGGTAAATCATTGTCAAACAGTGCTGGGCAGAAAAAGAGATGTTTCCATTCTGCTGGAAAACAATTTGGCAACATGTATCAACAGCCTTCAACCTGGCATCTTTTGACCTCATTTTGCCCTCATTTTGCTTTTTCTATTCTTTTTTTTTTTTT
>VSMD01040688.1:0-14344 GCA_008750895.1 Mirza zaza
AGCATCACACAAACTGCAAAGCCAAAGCCTTAACACTAAGGAGACATAGGCTCTCCAACACTTAGGTGGCACAAACACTCAAGTCACCCGGTGTCACACACACACACAGAGGCAGAGGAAGCTCCCTGTAATGGAAAAAGTTGGATAGAAAATCAGCAATGCCACCCAGCAGCCGAGGTGACCCAGCTCAGCCTGGAACCTCCCTGTCGGGCCCTCAGTTTCCTCATCTCTCAATGGGGTAGCAGTCCCCACCCTGCTGGCTGGGGCTGTTGCAAGGCACAACACTGAATAAGGAGGAGAAGGCAGACAGAGTGGGTCTCAAGCTCACAAAAGGGACTTGGTAGACAGTCACAGCCACGCAGATGAGGGGTTCTCCTGGCAGGGCTCCAGAGCTGGGGGGACCCAGCCCCCCTCCACCCTGCTCCCTCTCAAAGGCAGGCCTTCCCTCCCCCACGCTCAAGGGAGGCGGAAGGGAGGAGGGCCGCCAGCCAGCCGGGCTGGCAAGGGTTAAGGTGGCAGCTGCCAGGCGAGGCTGAGCTGAGCAGTTTGGTTTGAGGGCTGCGTGCAGGCAGAAGCAGCGAGGCGGCAGCCGGGCAGACTTGCTGGAGACACTGCATTTTATTAGGGCTGGGCTGCCAGCAAAGGGAGGGAGAGGGAAGAGAAGGGCAGAAAGAGAGAGGAAGGAAGGAGGGAGGCTGGGCGGGCAGGCAGGCGGCTTCGGGATGAAAGGATGTTGTAAGCTCCCTAATTCCTCCCAGCTCATCCCTGCTCTGTCGGGCTGGATTAACTGCCCAGGTGACCTCCTGCTGGGGTCAGCCCCACCCTTGACCTCCCCTTCCTCCTCTCCTCACCTCTAGGCCAGGCAGGTCACCCTCTTCACCAGCCCTGGTGGGGGACCCACGGGGACAGGGACCTGGGCGTGGCACCTGGCAGGGTGTCGGGATAGGCTGCTGAACCCATCTTCTGCCAGATGCTTCTTGACTACACCCACTGCCTCATGTTGGCCTTCGGGGAAGAAGGTGGGTGTGCTAGGGAACCCCAGTCTGCCCTGAGAGTCACTGTGTTCCACACCTTAGAAACAGCTGGCATTTGCTAAACTCCTACTCGGTGCCGGGGACTTTGCATGTGATCCTCACAATAGCTTGGGAGGTGGGTGGCACAGTGTCCATTTTTCAGATGGGAAAACTGAGGCTAAAGAGGTTCGGTCTCTGCCAAGTTCACCTAACTAATACTTGGCAATGCTGGGATTTGAACCTAGGTCTGCCTGGAGAATGAGTGCTCTCAATGGGCTTTTTGGAGTCTCAGTTTACTAAGACACCCCAGGGCAGAGTGTCCAGAGCTGGACCCGCTGCAGCCCCACCCGCCCCAGCCACCCAGCCCTCCTTCCTGGGTTCATCCCTCGGAGGAGAACTGGAGAGGGGAGGGCTGCTTCCCCACGGCAGATCCTAGGGAGTCCTTAATGCTGTGGCTAGGAATGTGCACACTGGAGTCACAAGTCAGCTGACCTGGATTTGAATCCTGCCTCCACTTTATTGGCTGTGTGACCTTGGGCAAGTCACTTAACCTTTCTAAGCCTCAGTTTCCTCATTGTAATGTAGGGATAATGCTACCTACCTGGCAGCGTTGTTGAGAGGATTAAATGGATAATGTGAGTAAAATGATTAACAAGGCACCCAGCAGATGGTGAGTCGTACTCAGAGCATGGAAGTGGCTGCTGACAGTGGTGCCGGGGAGATGGGGCTCACTCCCCCCCACCTCGCCTCCTGCCCCGTCCAACTCCCCATACCCCGGATTTGGCCCCAGACCCCTGGCTGCACTGGCCACATTGGTTGATCCACCCCTCTCTAGGTGCACTCAAAAAAGGAATAAGTCAACCAATATTTATTGAGCACCTGCTGTATGCCAGGCACTGCTCTAGGAGGCAGCCCACCAGATGGCCAAAGCCTGGGGAGGGAAGGCACAGACCCTGTGCCAGGAGCCCCAGGGCCAGAAGCAGGCCCACCCTGGAGAGGTCCACAGCTGGGCACATGTGACACAGTCCAGGGAGGACAAGACGGACTGTCAGAGGAATGGGGCAGGGCAGCTGGGGTGGGTGGGAAGGAAGCTTGGGAAGACTTCGTGGGGAGTGGTGGCATTTGAATTATGCCTTGAAAGAAGATGGGGGTCTGGGGAACATAATCCCTGGAGACCCCAACAGCAGAGTGGCTCCCTCTCCAGGACTCCAAGGGGTCAAGAGGAAGGAGGCTTGCGGGAGAGCCTGGAAACAGCAGCCTGTGGTCATGCTAGGGCCACTGCGGAGGGAGGTGGGCACCGGCCAGGGGGTCC
Organism: Mirza zaza; assembly: GCA_008750895.1. Taxonomy (NCBI): domain Eukaryota; kingdom Metazoa; phylum Chordata; class Mammalia; order Primates; family Cheirogaleidae; genus Mirza; species Mirza zaza. The sequence continues at coordinate 2,326 of VSMD01040688.1, forward strand.
CTAAATCCTTTCCTGCATGCAGGGCTCAGAGAGGGACCAGGGTCTGACTGTTCGAAGCCCCTCGGGTATGCTGGAAAACTCCCTGACACCTTGGACTTGAGGGTTGGGGGGAAGCTCCAGTCCCGTTTTGGGAGAAGATAGCTCCTGCCTTTCTCACTTGGGGAAGTGGATGAGAAGGATGGTCTCCAGCCCTGTCTCTGAAGTCCCCTCCCTGGAGAGCATCCCAGGCACTAGGGATCTTAGAGACACCACCCAACTCAGTCCCCTCAGCATCACACTGCACAGAGGCTGGCTAATGGGAGTGAAACGGTGCCATTCTGGGCAGCTGAGAAAGGACACTTGAGGCTCAGCTCCCAGCCCCTCCTCTAGCTCCCAAGACCCTAGGTGAGGGCCTGGTTGGCTAAGCCGGTTGGGTTGCGTTGTGTCCTGTCAACTGTCAGAGGGGAAGTGGAGAAGGGAGGACCCAGGAGCAGGGAGCAGAAGGGGGGGCTCCAGCCAGCACCCTGGCCTCTGTTTTTCCAGCTTTAATTGTAGCGTTAATCACCTTAATAAGCTGTTTACCAACTACCCAGCAGCCTGAGACTCAGAAGCCAGAAAGTGCTTGGAGATGAGTTTCCGAGGCCCCAGGGAAGGGGGGCAGGAGGAGGATGCTGGGGGCCTGCTGGGGCTGGGGCAGAGGGAGGGGTGGGGGCTGTGGGAGAAGGCTGGGCCAGGAAGTCAGGGACCCCAGCCTCACACTCCACCCCCAGACGCCCTCGAGGTCACTTCTTCAGGGAAACCTGGATCTCCAACCTGGGTCCCCAGCCCCTGTCTTTCTCTTGTCCCTCTGCTGTGCTTGTCACCACCAACTCAGGGACTCTTTCCAGGCTCTGTTCTCTCTGCATGGAGGCAGAGCCTGCATGGCGCCTCCTTTATTGCTCTGCCCAGCTCACAGCTTGGGCACGAACCTTGTAGAGTAGTTTGGTTCACCCTGGGGAGGGCTGCTGGGCTGTAAGGCGAGGGGCCTGGGGATGCCTTTTATACCGAGGTCCCTGGGGCAGAGCTGGGAAAGGACCTTAATGGGGGCATCAGGAATGAGGGCAGGGACTTGGGCATGTTCCCCTGGACACCTCCCCCACGCCCACCTGGTGCCTAGCACAGGCTGGAATGACAAGATGCTCGGTGAACATCAGATGCATGAATGAATGAGTGAAGCGATAGCTCTTGACCCCTCACACAGTCCCTCTCTCAGCACCAGGTGAGGGGCTGGGAGGCTGGGGGGTACTGCTAGGCCGCTGAGTATGAAATGGGACATGGCAAGAGCCAAGCCAACAAAGCACCCAACAGCTACTCCCTCCTGGGCCACTGTGGAAGTTGACAGTGATTACACTCTCACTGGGTATTATCTAATTATCAGGAAGCAGGCCCAGAGAGACTGTGTGACTTACCCAAGGTCACATAGCAAGTGAGGGGCAGTGCTCTGAGTGCTGGGGCTCCTCTGCCTATCCCAGGCCACATCCAGACAGGTGCCACTGAGTAGGCTCTCAAGCCCTGCAGAACTGAGAGTGTCCCCCAGATAATGAGCAAGTGCCCAGACGTTCTGAGGCCCCTGCATGCTTTTCTTCAAGGGCCCTGGTCAGCTGGGGAATCCAGGAGGCCTCCTGGGGGTGGGAGAGAGTATGGAAGGGCCTGTTGAGCCCTCACGGAGCTCTGGGAAGCTCAGAGGCCCAGGAAGCACCTGGGAAGCGTCTGGAGTCTCCTGGCTGCTCTCTGCTGGAGCTGGGAGTCAGAGAGGAGGGGCATGGGGCCAGGGCAGCAGCACAGGCACCCTGGAAGAAGTCAAACCTGGGGAGGGGGACTGAGGGGGGGTGGGACCTTGAGGCCCAAATTCCTGGGTTGTCTCCTGGGGCAAATCGGAGCAGGATTGGAAGTGTCTGCTGAGTAAGCAGGGAACAGACTCCACACCCTGGAGGATTAGCTGGAGCGGGGGAAGGGCGTCCCCCCACCTCAGGCAGTTCACCTAGCACCTGGCAAATGGCAGCAGCATGCCCTTCCCTGAGCACTGAAGGCGCCTGGCCACGTCATGCAACGCGTGTGGCACTGTCCCACGCCCACCCCCGGGGCCAGCCAGGCCTGCCCTAAACTCAGAAATAACCCATGGAGGTGGGAGGGGGTGATGTGCTCTCCGCTGGGGGAAGGGAGGCGGCTGCAGAAGTCAGAAGGCCAGGGGGAGCAGGAGGTGGGCTGGGAAGGAAGGAAATTGCTCCCAAGAGCAGAGATCCTCCTGAGATCTGGACAAGGGAAGATGCTAATCGAGAACCTTACTATATGCTTGGCCCTATGCCAGCAGCTTTCACAGGCACCATCTCATTTAATCCTCACAACTGCCTAGCAAGGTCAGTGCCATTATTATTCCATTTCACAGGTGAAATAACTGAGGCTGTGTAACCTCAGGTCAGTCACTTGCCCTGTCTGAGCCTTACTTTCCCTCATCTATAAAATGGAGCTAATCAGATTTCTCTTACAGGGCTGCTGAGGAAATTAAATGCTATCCCACATATAAAGGGCTTAGCACTAAGTTTGGTATAATTATGGGAGCTCAACGAACTCATCAATTTTAGGTGAAATCAGCTGTGGGCAGTTAGGACACTCTTCATTTGGCCTAGAGAGTTCTACCACCTTCAGGGGGCCCAACGTTGACCCTTCCTCCCCTGTGGGGGGAGGTCTCATATAGAATTTCTCCCTCTGCTGGGAAACTGCTTTCTTGATTCCAATCTAAGTCTACCAGGCTTCATATATAATGGAAGGACCATGTGCCTAGCACCAGCAGAATGGATGATGACAAGGGTTAATATATGTCTGTTACTGATGAACAAAAGAGCTGCTCTCCACATCTGTATGATTGTAATATTTTATTGTTTTGTTTCCATTATAAGAGGAATGTTTTTCCTTATGTATTGCTATACTAGAGAATAACTACTGATATATTTATCTTGTATCTAGCCACTACACCAAAATTCTCTTAATTCTGAAAGTGTTTTCTTTCTTCTCCAGAGTTTCTGGAGTTTTCTAGGTATATGATCAAATATCAGTAAAAAGAAATAGTTGTATTCCTGATTTTTTTTGTATTCCTGAATTTCTCCTAGTTGGAGAAATTCTGGAGGTGCAGGAAGGGTAACCTTTCATGACCAAAGTCAGGGGTCTTGTCTGCCTGGCTCTCTGCATGGGGTCCCAGGCAGTCTCCCATGGCCTCACCACCTCAGGCACCTTCATACCTGAGGTGCCCAGAGGGCTCTCCTGGGAGCACAGACATCCTCACCCTTCCCACAGCCTTCTGACAACTTCCTCCACTTGTCACAATGCAGGTTTTGTCCAGCCCGCCACCCATGCTACCAGGTGTCTGTGTGAGACAGGCAGCCCCCAGCCCAAAAAGATGCTTGGTGGGAACAAAGACTCCCAAGCAGAGAGGAACTGCAGAGGAACAGGGTTACTTGGGCAAGATCCCTCATGGATAGAGAAACTTTTTCTTGCTTGCCAGTCAGAGACATTGCTAACTGCAAATCCATGCTGAATCCTTAGTGTATTATAGTACCTTTTGTATTTTAACTTGTTTAGCCCCACAACTCTCTGAAGCACATGCTGTCATCTTTATTTTCCAGGTGAAGTACAGAGAGGTTAAGAAACTCGCTCAAGGTCATAGAGTTGGACTTGAACTCAGGAATCTGGCTCTTTATTATTTTGTGTTCCCGAGGGTAGAACTACCCCCTTGAGCATTACGTGGTAAGCTGGTGTGTCAGAGGGGAAGTTAGGGGTATGGGAAACAGAGACACTTCTGATACCAAATTGGTATAGCCAGGGTAAAGGAAAACCACCATATCTCCTGCATACCTGCTAGATTTCATAACTTCCCAAGGGCTCACTCTCCCTGTCTCCACGACCTTTGGAGGCATCGTTGTCATCATTATCCCCACTGCACAGGTGAGGAAATAAAGACCCAGAGAGGTAAAGCGACTTGCCCAAGGCCTCTCAGCTGAGTGTCTGCATCCCAGAGTAGAAATCCATGAAGATTTTCTGAAGGAGGAGTTAAATTTTATTAAAAATTTTCAAGGGGGCAGAGGGGATAATTCTTATTGCTCAGATGGGACTGATAAGGGACTGGAAGCGGGAGGGACCCAAAGGCCAGAGAAGAGTCCCAGGGCAGAATTCAGGGTTTGGAGAGGGTGGCAGGAGGACTTGAAGAGGTGAGGCAGAGACCTGGGGTCACAGGGGTGGGAAGAAGCCTGGGTTGGTGCAGCCAGCTGATCCCCCTGGGCTCGGGGAATGTGACAGGAGCTGGGCAGAGGCATGTCAGGAGCCTCCCGCAGTCTGGCTTCCCCCAGGATCTGTTGGAGCAAAGAATTCCCGGCGGCTCCAGGGCTGGGAGGAGGAGTTTGCAGCAGGCCCCAGCTTGCAGGGACAGAGAAAGCAGCTCCTGGGTCCAGCCCTAGAGGAGTGGTCTCCCGGCTCTGAGGCGGCAGGCAAGGCGGGCAACAGGCAGGGCACAGCCTGGCTGCCCCCATCCCCTCTCAGGCCTCTGCTCAGGCCCCCACACTGAGCCCCTCCACCCCAAAGAGGGTGGGAGCATCAGGGGTGGGGGAGGGGTAAGCAGGCAGCAGAAGAAACCACTGAGCCCGGAGCCCCCAGTCTGAGGGGAGCCCAGTGCCCCGCTGTCTGGCAAGCCCGTCTGAGGGAGGAGTACACGTCTCCCTGCATCAGGCTAACGTGTGAAACGGCACAGAGGAGAAGGCAGTCATGGGGTGGGCTTCTAGGTGGGGGGAATTCCAGGGACTCTTGTGATCCTGATGGAGGTGGGACAATCCAGATGCCAGTGCTGCCACCTCATTATTTGGTCTCTACCCGTCAGCTGGAGGAGGGAGAGTAAGAGAGTGGAGGTCACCGGCCTGCGTGAAAAGGATCCTCCTTAGGTTTGAAACAAAATTCAACTGACTCCTGACCGGGGTGGCTCACGTGGAGCGGAGAGGAAGGTATCCCACACACACTCCTCAGCGACAGCGCCTGCCCTGGCAATGAAGTAATCGCTCCGTCCTGGGCCAGAGAGGCTGAAGGCCTGGCATCCTGAGGCGCTGAATCAGAACGCTTGATGTTTGGAGGAAGCTTGGGACCAACTCCCTTCCCCTCCCCGGACTGGCTAGACATGCCCCCCACAGTGCCAGTGGGGCTGAGTCCCTTAGTGTCATCAAACTATGAGGTCGGAAAGAGCTGCAGGACGAATCCAATTTGATGGGGGAGGCAGAGTCCTATGTTCCGGGAGCCTTTGGTCTGGTGGGAGGCACAAGGTCTGCCTTACAAAGCCCCAGACTAGAGTGGAAAGTGGTGGCACACACGTGTTTAGCACGCCATTCCCCACCAGACACACAGGATTTAGCAAGAGAGATTATCTGAGTTTCAGAGAGGTTATGTAACTTGCCCAAGGTCACACAGCAAGTAGTATCAGATCAGATCTTTGGCTCCCAGAGCAGTGCTTTCCTCATCACTCTGTGGTCCCAGGCCCCTTCCTCCTACCCTGGGGCTGGAGTCACTGTCAGGGTAGGGGAGCAGAAGGGTCAGTGGAGACATCCCAGGGAAATGGCCCTTAAGCACCCCTTAACTAGCCTTGGCTCCTGTGGCAGAGCCAGACTCAATGGCCACATCTGGGAGCCATAGATTGAGCCAGGAAGGGCTGGGGACAGGAGCTCTTCTTGCTAGAGCTCAGGAAAAGAAGCAGGCAAGGCTTCAGGAAACAAAGAAAATAAAGTCATAATAAAATTATTGGGTTTCCATGGCTGTTCCGACTCCCTCCCCAACTGCTCACCAGGGAAGCATTCTCAGAAAATAGGGGATGGAGAGCCAGGAAAAGGGGAGGGAAACAGAGCAGGAGACAAGAGGGAAGGAAGAAAAGACCTGCCCCACGCACACATGCACTCACACACAGGGAAGCTGGTCTGTATATTTCCATCTGTTTCTGCCTATATCTAAGTTGCTGGCATCTCCTTCTCAGCTCATCCCTCTGTGTCATGCAAGTCTCTGTGAGTATGTAAGTTTTGAGGGCATTTCTCTGTGCATGTCTGTGTACAGCCATGGGCATGTTTCACGTACATACACATGTGTGTCTCTGTGTGCATCTCTGCCCACTCTGTGTATCCTGTCGTGTGTGCCTGCCTGCCTATGCATGCGATGTCTTCTGTGGAAAAGTGTGCGCACAAGTTCCTGTGTCTGCTTGTCTCTGAGTATTTATCCGGGGCCTCTGAATTTTGAGGTTTGGGATAGAAGGGTTTTTTATTCCCCCTTTTTAACTCATCTGTGCAGGCCAGAAAAGGAGGCAGGGGAGGCAGGCAGAGGAGGCCACCCGTTCCTCTCCAGGCTTTCTCATCTTGGAAGAGGAGAGGCAGCAGTCAACCAAGGACTCTGATGGAATTTCTCCCTGGCTCCCTAGGTCCAGCTGCCATGCTGCTCAGAGAAGGGGCTAGAAAGTAGAGCTGGAGAAACCCCTCCTTGGAATGAGAGGGGAAGATATGAAAGATAAATACTTTGGGGGCAGCGACATTTTCTTTTCAGATATTATTGTTAAAACATTACTCACCTCCTGGAACAGGGGCACCCAGGTCAAGGGGGACCCTAGCCCCTTGGGAAAGGTTGCCAGGGTCTTTGTAGAGGCCTGAAGCCCAGCCCCACACCTTTGCTTTGGCCCCTGCCTCCCAAGTCTCACTTCCAGCTCCCTCTCAGCTCCATCAGGTCCCCTCCTGCCTCCTCCCAGGCCAAATGAGCCCTGGGAAGGGAAGGGAAAGTGGGGGTGGGGTGGCGTGGGAAATACCTGTAGGATGCTTTTTGGGAAGAAGAGGCTTCCGTAGCCCTGGTGACAAAAAGCGGAGAGGAGATGTGCTGCCACTACAATGAAAGGAATGGAGATTAGGCACTAGGCAGAAACTAGAACACATTTGACAGGAGAGGAGAAAAATGGGTGTCTCATCAGCAACTTGGGAGCAGGAAGTCATTGTCCCTCTTCTCTAGCTTTCTACTCTCTACCCATATTCCTTATAAGTTCTGGGGAGGTCCTTGATCTCCAAGGCCCCATCTACACAGGCCTCAGCTACCCGGATAACATTCCATTGACTCTCTGGATACAATCCCAGAGGCAAGTCCAGGCATCCAAACTCAAATGAAGTTGGGAGCTGAGTAATCAGCTGCTATGGCTATGCAGACATTTTGTCGGGGAACAACCAGCTCCCCACCCCCACCTCCTTGGATTTTTGGGGGTGGAGGAGGGGCGGCCTGTCACTGGGTGTCTTTCCACCCCTGCTCCCACCACCACATTCTCCCTCTTCACACCTGCAAGTAATTTGGCCAATGGGAGGGCAGTTAAGATTGCAGCATGGAATCCCTCTAGATCTGTGTGCATTTGGTGAGGAAGGGGCTACCTCGTTTCCCCCCAGACCCCGTGTGCCCTTTTCCTCCTCACAGCGGCAAATTACTTGCAATTATCTCACATTGAAAGCCTTCAGGAGCTGCTCCCAGAATTGCTTTAATTGAATTAATTGATCTCATTTTGTTGGGGGAAGCATGAGGGACATGTCTTAAAATAGTATAGGGGGAGAGGGAAGGAGGGTAGCCCAGAAGGGAGAGGAAGCTCCAAGTCAGCTCTCCTGTGGCGGAGACCTTTGTAGGTGATAGCATGTGCCCTGGACATTCTTCGGACACATCTTCCCATTTCCCGGTTTCAGCTGATTTCAGATGCAATGTGTGACCTTGCATCTGCGATCTTGCCTGTGTTCTGCTGTCAAATGGTGGGGACTGGGGATGTGTTGAGCCCCAGGTGTGCCAAAGGCAGGAGGTGAATGGGCAGATGGCAGTATGAACTGCCCTCACCTTAACCCCTCCCCTTGCCCACAATCACACAGCAGCTGGAAATGCTGTTCATTAAGTGCTTACTATGTTCCAGGCACCGTGTCAAACATGTTACAAGCACTATCTCATTTTGTCATCACAACCATATCAGGAAGCAAGTCGTATTAGTATTCCTATGTTGGGGGGAGGCTGAGAGAGAGGTTAAGTAACTTGTCAGAAGTCACACAACTAGCAGGTGGCAGAGCTGGGACCTTTTGGAGGCCAAAGCCCCTGTTCTTTTTTTTTTTCTTTTTTGTTCTTTTTTTTAGTTTGTTTTTTTTTCATTTCGGCTTATTATGGGGGTACAAATTTTAAGGTTTCAATAAATGCCCTTTCCCTCCCTCCCCCCCAAAGCCCCTGTTCTTAACCACTCAGTCTTGTTCCCCCTCCTAACTGAGCTAATTTTCCCAGTGCAACAGCTTCTCATGGGAGGAAACGACTTAAAGGAAGGGACTGCGGCCCCTCCTCCACTGGGGCTCCAAGCCCATCACCACCCAGGGAAAGCGGACCAGCTCCCAAGTGGAAGAGAGATCCTGGTTTCCCCTGAAAAGGGCAGACAGGGCTAAGGAAGAAGGGGATGCTGTCAGCTGCGCTGGCCTCTGGCGGAGAGAGTAATTACACTCCTCCTGCTACTTAACTTTACAACCTGGGCTGTTGTTTTAACGATGCACTGTGTTGGGCTGTCCAATTAATCTCGCCTTTGGAGGCTTTCCGAGATGGGGCGGTAGATCTTATCTCCGGTCTGTAGAAAGAGGAGTGTGCAACCTGCAGTGGGAGGGAACAGCTGCCCTGAGGGCCTGTGGCCTCAGAGGAGACCCAGACAAGGGATCTGGGACTAGGGCCACAAAAAGCTGGTGGAGACCAGGGACCTGGGGGCAGGGGAAGGCTCTGGAGGGAAGAGGAGAGGTTTGTCCTCCCATTCCTCATTGCTCTCCACCTGTGCCAACTGCCATCCCCAAGAGAATCCTCCATGTGTGTTTTGGGGCAGGCGTAGGGGTGGCTATGACCCACACCCACCAAGGAACAGGGGCCAAGGAGGGACTGATTGCAGGTGTCTGGAGGTGGGGGACTTCCCCTCTACCCTACATATGACCCAAATCTGGGGATCTTTCTGGCCTACTGGAGTTGGCTGGAAGTGTCTGAGTCGGGTTTTCACACTGGGGCAGGCCCTGAGTTCGCAGCACCTGGGAACAGGTTTAGGCAGTAAGAGGGAAGCTGGGCTTGGGAGCTCTTTTTGCCTGGAATTGAAGGCCCCTCCCCCAGCCCCTCAGGCCAGGCTGGGGTGGATTCCCAGCATTATTCCGCCCCCTGTCCTCAGCTCTCCCCTCCCCCACCGTTCTCCTGATCCCTGGGGCTCTGTGGCCATGAATCTGCCCACTGGATCCTGCTGCTCCCGGGCTGTCCACCCTTCTCACCTGGCACTGACCCCCTTGGCCCAGGCTGGATTGGGGTCCCTTGGCCTGTCACTTGACTCAAAAGTATCTGGTCAATTTGTCTGGCTCCCCGTTAGCCCGAAGCATCTGCCTCTGTCATCTTGGTATCCCCAGGATCTAAGGCAGAGCAGAGGATGTTTGTTGGATGAAAAACAATTCCTGTTCCTTCTGATGTTTTCAATCTCCTTCCCCTCCTCCTTCCCCATGATGAGCTGAAGCCATTCCATCCCCAAGCAGCATACTTCTCCCAGTAGGACGGCACTGGCTCAGTGGGCAAGTCCTCTCCCAAGGTGTGCAGCGGTTCTCCCAGGGCTAAAGGAGGGGCACAGGGGCTGTCAGGTACCTGGCTCCCTCCAGAACTGGGCCAGGAGAGAATCCTTAGGTGAGGGTCACTCAGACCATGGTCATTCCCAGCGTGGGCACCTTTTGGGTTCAAACTGGAGCATATGAAACTATGGACGTTATCAGAACACTCCAGAGCTAGAAGCACAGAGCTGGTAAGTGGCAGATGCAAATCTATTATTCAGAGAGCCTCTGACTCCTAGTTCAATGGCAGCCTAGTCCGATGGGAGAGAAGACATGAGCAACCAGCCCCCATCCCAGAAAAGTCAGGGAACAAACACACCTGGAAGCCAGGACCCATGTTTTTGTATTACACAAACTTTAATCTCTGGAAGCTTGTGGTGTGAAGGGTGGTAAGAGCTTGGGGGGTGCCAGTCAGATGGGTTATAAACCTGAGCAATTCCTTTGGACACAGACAGCTGTGAGGAGCTGAATTGCTAGGCCTGCCCACCTGTTCGTGGGTGTCTACACCTGCACTCATCCAGGGAGCTTGTTTGTCCCCCATTTCCACCAAAATGTTACCCAACTGGGTTTCAGAGAGTGCGTGCACAGGGGTTTATTAGGAATTAGAGGTGGGGAAAGAGGAGGAGCTAGCCTGTTAATAAATACCTATTGAATTCAACGGATAATTGGAGCCACTGTCTACCCAAACTGGGTAGACAAGGGGAGAAGGGGGCTTGTTTAGGAGGAGAGCACAAATTACCCATAGCCCACAAACTCCACATTTCTCTGCATCCCTTCTACTTCATAGGATGATGCGTGGGTGTATTAGTTATGGGGGTAACGGGCTGACCTCCAGGAAAAATCAGGGGGTCAGGGGACCCACTCTGGATGTCCATTTCTGCTTTTGCTCACATACGGGTTGGGCACAGCCCAAAGCACACAAAGAGAAAAGAAAATACTCTTGCTGGTTTTGACTGCAGGCTGTAGTGGAGCTGCAGTCCTTTCACAGGGGTGGGGGGGAGGGGAGAAGGAGAAGGGAGGAGAGGAAAAGGGATAGGAGAGGGAGGAGGAAGGGAACAGCAACACTAAGGACCCTGGGGGCAGTCTCAACTTCAGTCAGTGGCTCACTCAAGAGCCTTCATCCAGATGGAGGGAAGGTGTCCAGTCCATGGTAGTGCTGGGAGGCAGTGGTTAAGGCTGAGGTCCTTGATTAGCTCTTTGGGTTAGGGGTACAGGACTCCACCCCATCCTTTTCCTTCTCCAGCCCCTTGTCCTCCAGAGAATACCCATCTGGAGCTGGTTTACTCCCAGCCCAGAAGAGGTGCAGGTGGGCTGGGTCCTGGGCTTTGTAGGAGGGCTGGGGCTGACCGGCCCCTGCCGGGACTCACATCATTTGAGGCGGAGCCAGCACATCTGGAGAGTGATGCTGATACCAGGCGCCAAAGCTGTTGCCATAGCCACTGGTGGGCAGGGCCCCCACCTTGGGTAGATCCCAGAGGGATGGAAGGGGTGGGGAGCAGGGAGACACCGAAGGGGTCCTCCCAGGGAAGTCCCCTTCCTGTCCCCCAGAGTTCTGCTTCAGGAGCTTCTTGTATTTTGAGCGCTTGTTCTGAAACCAGATCTTTACCTTTGGGGAGAAAAGGGGAAGAACAGAAGATCAGGAAGAGTGTACGTGTGGAAAGGTTCCAGAAAGGGAAAGGGACCCAGCTACAGGGAGCAGCCCTGGGAGTTGAACAGAGGCTGGGGACATTTGCTCCATTGCCTCAGAAGTCCCCTAAGTTCCTGCCTCTCAGCTAGTATGCAGTTCTCCCTGTCTGATGTACCCTCCTCTACCCGACCCCCCCCCCCAGTACTAGCCTTTCAACACACATCCCCCCAGTACCGAGACCAGCTATGAACACTCCCTGGAGAACCGTGCCAGCAAGGCCAGGTAAACACATTGGTCACTCACACCTGGGGGGTGAGTTCCCCGAGAACACACTGGGGAAGGTCAGAGCGAGGGAGGGATGGGACTGGCCCCACCTGGGTCTGGGTGAGGCCGAGCTGCGCGGCCAGCTGGGCCCTCTCGGGCAGCGCCAGGTACTGCGTGTGCCGGAAGCGCTGGTTCAGGTGCTGCAGCTGCAGGCTCGAATAGATGGTCCTAGGCTTGCGCGGCTTCTTGGCTGGGGCCTGCGGGCGCCCGTCCGAGGGCTCTCGGGACAGTAGCTGCGTCTCAGAGTCTGGGGGTAGAACAAGACGGTGGGTGGTGGGAGGAGAGTGAGGGGTAGGACCGGCTCACTCGCATCTCGTCTGCACGCCGCCCACGGATTGGCAAAAAACGCAACCACCGAGGTCGCCCCTTCCTCAAGCTCTTTTCAGCCCCAGCCGCGCTCGCTGTGCGCGGCGTGATACACGACGCCGTG
>VSMD01040689.1:0-85304 GCA_008750895.1 Mirza zaza
GACTTTGACCTTGTTTGTCCTTTCCGCCCAGCATTATGTTTTCCCTGGTGCTGGTGCAGCATCCATTAATTAGCGACAGACATTTACTCAGGGTCACTTTATGCTTTGCATTATCTGATGCACTGGTGGTTGTGTTGTCTGAGGCTGCTGGAAATTTTGTTAGCCTAGTTCTACCGTTCTTTCAGCAATCTTTGCCTTTATTATTCTACTATTTTAACCAAACTGTAATATATCAAAGCAGTTGAACTACCAGTGAAATCAGTTTATTCTTCACATAATTTATTACTTTAATTGTACAGCTAGCTGTTGTTTTGATATTTGGTAGGTTGCAGTGTCAACAAGTTGAAGAAAAATGTTAGCCTCAGAAATCATTGTTGGAATCCAGTAGCCGTTGCTGTAACACATAGCTCACCTCTCAGTCGTGGTAAAATATGAAAATATTAGGGTCTTTTACAAAACTTTAGTCATGATTTATGACCTGGACTCTGCAAATGGACTCTCCTTCCCAAACTGAGTGACCAGGACTTTGGGATTTAGAAAATTCCACTTAACATACTTTTGTAAAAGGATCTCCAACTGTGAAAAGGAAAGTACCCTGGTAGGACCAGAAGTAGATTCCTACATAGCAGATAAGGATATCTGGGAAGTAGAACCAGCAAATTAAAATGAGGAGGGATAAAAACAAAGATTTGCAAATGAAAGAAAGCCTTTAACACAAAGTCCCACCAAAATAGTTCGCCAATAATGAATGCAGCCTCTAAGTTTGGAGGAAGCCAGAGACAAAGTTTTCAAGATATCACATAAAGGGGGGGTCCATTGGAGTTCCAATGGAGGGATCCATTATCACACTGGGTCCAATGGTCCATTGTCACATTAAAAGGAAGTGAGCAACAGTTTTAAAAGCAGAGCAGGTGAGTATCTGGCTACAAAGACAATTTAAAATAGAAATAATTTTAAAACTGAGTGGCATTCTTCTAGAAATTTTTCTTAAAAAGTAACATCATGCCAAAATGTGTATATAAGAATTTCTGTTCCAGCTTTGCTTATACTTTAAAAAAAAATTGGAAACAAGTTAAATGTTGAACAAGAGAAATATTCTATTCTCCCACTCAGCTTATCAGGCAGCTCTCAAATATGAAAGTGTAGATCTACATTTATTGTAATGGAAAAATGCTTGTGACGCATTGCTAAGTGAGAAGTAAGAATAATGGTGACATTTTTAAAAATATCAGGAGTGCCTACTGTGTGCTATTTGTTGTGTTTTTCTCATTTTAACCCCTGCAACAAGCCTCTGGGGTGTACATGATATTGCAACCTAATTTTGAATGAGGAAACTGAGCCATGAAGTGGTTAAGTACTTTGTATAAAGTTATAGACTGAGAAAGAAGCAAAGCTGTGGTTTGAACATGGGTTTGTCTGACTCTAAAATTCATGCTCTAAACCAATATACAGAAAAAGCATACGGAATCTGATCTCTTCTGTCTTTAAGGAAAAATGATATAAAAATGTAGCCAAAGTAAACTATTTCATCTACTCTAGGACGTACTTTTTTTTTTTTTTGGCAATTTGTTTGCATGTTATAATCGCGTGTGTCCTACAATTGTTGACGACCTGGAATAAAGAGGTTGAATTCTTCCAGAGAGGATTTGGAATTGCTTCTGCCAGTTTTTTAATTAAATTAAATTGTCTTCTTTAACATTTTTGGGCCACACGGGAGCTGTAAATTCAAGTCACAAACCTGCATATAGGTACCAGCTTGTGATACAAATTCTCAAGGGAGAGATTTTTTCTTCCTCTACCCAGCACTAACTTAAGAATAAAAGTTTCCTCCTGCTCCTTTCTGCATGATGTGTAAGGAGCTTTTGTGTCTGGATTTATTTGGGAGAGGGCTCCCATTAGTCTCCCACTTGGTTGTTTTTCTCTCTCTTAGTGGTGTATCTTATAACCAGTGACTTTTTAGATTAGATAAAATGGTAACAGTGGTTATCATTAGTGCTTTTTTTTTTTTTTTTTGCTTATTCTGTTTCCAAAGTTTTCTGCAAAAAAAAAAAATTAACTTGTATTTTTAAGAAGCAATGTTAAAAAATTGAATAAGCCTGCATATTGTAATTCTGAAACAATCAACGGATGTAGCTGTATTACAGGGGAGGGAAAATATCTTTTTCCTCTACCTTTGTAACAAAAGTCAGACAAATAAGAGAAAAACATACAAATTTATTTCATATATCTTTTATGTGACACAGGCGCCATCAGAAGGAAATGAAAACCTGAATAAACAATTAAAACTGAGTGTTTTTATACTAGGTTCGATGAAGTAGAGAGTTATAGGAAAATATGATAAGAAAAATCGGGATACCAGCTAAGAGGAGTAAACTAGGGACATTTAGCAGCCCTGTGTGTTCAGACTCCTCCCAGTATCTCTCTCCTGTTTCAGAGACAAGTGTGCTTTTCTCCTCTGGGTATAGGGAGGACACCCCTCATGTAATGATCTTGTCAAGTTAAAATAAGTGATATATCAGGGAACAGGGTGTCTATTTCCTTTATGTGCAACATCTGTAAAACTCTAGTAGCCCTGCCTGTTCTGAGGATATTTGTCTTGAAGCTCTAGGTACCTCTTTATCTCTGTTTTCCAAACCTTGGAGCCACTTCGATTTTAGGACAGTAATTTAGCCCTTTGCTTCCTTTTGCCTTGTCTTTAGAAATCAACATTCTCTTAACTTTGACCTGGAACAGTTGAATCTCTGGATCATATTGCCCTACATAGTTTGTGTGCATGCATGCATGTATGTGTGTTGGGGAGAGGGGCAGCTCATTCTTTCTGAATTTTCCCTTCATCACCCTCCCTACTCCTCCAACCCTTCACCTAGTAAACTTCTATCCTTCAAGTATCAGCTTATATGTAGCTCTTTAATATGTTTTCCATGCCCTCTCAGTCTAATTAGGTCCCCTTTATATACATGTATAGCACCCTGTAGCTGTTCTATGTAGCACTTGTCATAATAGTAGTGAGCTACTAGGGTAATTGTTAATGTTTGTTTTTCCCACTGATTTGTAAGCTCCATGAGGATAAGGACTGTTATTTTTGTTCATTATTATATCCCTATCCCCTCACATAATATCTGACATTTAGAAGATGTAAACAAATGTTGAATAAATGAGGAGATATTTTTCCATATTTGAGAAGTAACAGCCCAGAGGCCATTTTCTAATTTTTCATTCTTTAAATTTATAAAGTGATGACAGCTTATAGGATGAAAATAGTGCATGGGTGATTATCATACCAAAAGAGTTGAATAGAGTTGTTTCTATTATCCTCTTTTTATCTCTTTTACACATAAAATATCTGTAGTGAGATTTCCTTTTTCACTCCTTATATTGGTAATTGAGGCCTCAGAGTTTATTGAAATAAAAATTTATATTCATCTAAAACACCATTAAGATAGTGAAAAGGCAAACTAGAGTGGGACAAAATATTTGCAATATACATAACTGGCAAAGGGCTTGTATCCAGAATATATAAAGAACTCTTTCAGGTAAATAAGAACAGATAACCCATGTAAAAAATAAAATACTTGAATAGATATTTCACCAAATAGGATATTAAAATGGTCAACAAACATTGTCAGTCATCAGGAAAATGCAAATTAAAACCACAACGAGGTACCACTACACACCTGTCAGGATAGATAACGTTTAAAAAGACCAACAACATCAAGTATTGTCAAAGATGTGGAGCTAGTAGAACTTTCATTCACTGTTGATTGGAGTGAAAATTGGTACAATGACTTTGGAAAACTGGCAGTATCCATTCAAGTTGAATATATGTGTACCCAGTGACCTAACAAATCCATTCCTATGTAATGGTCCCAACAGAAATATACACATATGTGTACCAAAAGACATGTGCAAAATGTTCACAGAAGCATTATTTATATACTAGCACCAAACTGAAAACAACTTAAACGTTCATCAACATTGGAATGGATAAATAAATTGTGGTATATTCATACAATGGAAGATCATACAGCAATTATAAAGAACAAATTATTACAACATCAAACAGCATGGATGAATCTCACAGATATAAGGTTAAGAAAGAAGCCAGATTTAAAAAAAAGAGTCCATATATATCAAGTTCAAACATGGACAAAATTAATCTATGGTGATAGAAACCAGAATAGTGATAGAAGATCAAGAGAGATGTGAGAAAGGCTTTTGGGATGCTGATAATGTTCTAATCTTGATCTAGGTGGTGGTAACATGTGTGTGCTCACTCTATAAAATTAATTAGTCTGTATTATAATTAAGATTTACTTTTATTGTATACTTTAATAAAAGGTAAAAATAAATAAGAATAAATTAAGAGAGAAAAAAAAATAAAATAAGTGACAAAGAGACTGACCTTCCAAAGCAAAGAGTTTATTCAGGAGTAGCAGGGGATTGCAATCTGGCATACATGGGCTATGACAGATCATAGGTGCATCTGAGGGGGTTGGGGCAGGAGAAGCTTTTACAGACAAAAGGGAGAAATCCACAGAAACTGTTTTGAAATAAAGACCATTGGTTGCAGGGGCTCATTGCAAGAGTTGGCATTGGCTCATTGGCAGAGACAGCCATTGTTAGGCGAGTGTCCTTATGCAAGTGACTTATCTGAGGTTTTGGTGAGTTCCTTGCACACATCCCGTCACAGTCATAGGTGTGTGCGGACTCCTCCAGAGCCTCCCAGCTCCGTTTTGCTAGGGTTTGACATTTTGTCTCCACTTTGGTGTTGATAACTTCCACTGTCTTCTGGCCTGCTCAGGGCAAGATCAGAGAGTCCTTCCTGCACCTGCTGTTTCTCAGATTCTCTAAGCTTAAAATATTCATTTCTTTTTCTATAATTTATTTCTATTTTATTTCTATTTTATTTATTTTTCTACCCCACTTATCGATTCTTTCAATATCTAAGCTTAAAATATTCAATAGGCCAAAGTACCGTATTTTGGAGTAGCATGTCCTAAACCCCACCAGAATCATAAACATACTAATACCTCGTCTATCTAACATATATATAAAATATATACACACAAATACATATATAAAAAGAGAAATTATATATTATGTACATAAAATGTTATGTCATAAATATATACATATAATTAATTATATGATATATACATAACATATACAATGTACTTTTATATTTTATTTATATTTTATATATATAGAAAGAGAGATATATATAGAGAGAGAGACATTTTCAATATACCATCACTCTCTGTTCTCTTCTTACAAGGACACTAATACCATCATGAAGACTCTAAACAGCAGCCTCACCGGGTCCTCATGACCTCATTTAAATGTAATTACCTAATTACCTCCCAAAGACCCCACCTCCAAATACCATCACATTAAGGATTGGGGCTTCCACATATGAATTTTGGGGAGACACAAACATTCAGCCCATAGCAATAACCTTGGTAGCAACAGTTTTGGTAGGATGGGGTTAGAGGACACGTTGGAACGGGCTGAGGAATGAGGGAGGGTGTAAAAAGAGGACGAGGAGTGGAACACTCTTTCATGAAGGCTGGCCTCAAAAGGAAGGGGAAAAACAGGACAGTAACTTGAAAACAAGGGAGAGTAAAAACAGCAAGATATTTCTCAATGGGAAACAATTTTGTAATTTTATAGGCAGAAGGGAAAGGGGATGAGGGGATACTGATGATGGAGGAAAGAGAAGGTGTGGCACGAGGTGTAGCAGGAGGGAATATGGCCCCCAAGTGGAGAGGCTGAGATTTAAGAGGACCCAGGACTTCTGTTCTTCTGAGGCAGGAGTCACTTCTAATTCTAAAGTGGAGAGGAAAGAAGGGTATTTGTCAAATAGCCTATTTTTGCTTTGCTAGAATGTCTCATCTTCAGCTTAGGGGTTGATGAGGGTGGAGTGGGGTTTGATGGATGGTAAGGGTTGGGGACATGCCAGAGACACACAAAGAACTTGGGATCAATACTGAGGATCTCGTGAAGTGACTCTTTCTTAATTCAATATTTTATTTCCACTGTTAAAAGGGTGTGAGTGAAATGAGGCCAGGTGACACAAGTATAGGCTTTTCTCCAAGAGTGCTTGTGCCCAGGAGCAGAAGCTGAGAAAGGGCATGGTGGCTGTTCCCCAGGGCTGGAAGTTGGCAGATCAGGTGTGGATCCTCTTCCCTCGCCCCAATCTCTTGTAACCACTGCTCTACTCTCAGCTTCCGTAATGTCAACTGTTTTTGTTTTAGATTTCACACTGGAGTGAGAGTAGGCAGTATTTGTCTTTCCATGTCTGCCTTATTTCACTTAACATGATGTCTTCTAGGCCTATCCTCATTGTCACAAATGATGGGATTTTATTCTTTTTTAAGGCCGAACAGTATTCCATTGTGTATGTGAACCACAGTTTCTTTATCCATTCATCCGTTGGCGGAGACTTGGGCTGATTCCATACCTTGGCTATTGTAAATAGTGTTGCAGTAAACATAGGAGTGCAGATATCTCTTTGACATACTCATTTGATTTCTTTTGGATATATACCCAGTAATGGGATTGCTGTACCATGTGGTAGTTCTATTTTTAATTTTTTGAGGGACCTCCACACAGTTTTCCACAGTGGCTGTAAAATTTACCAAGAACACGCGCAATAGAGAAAAGATAGCCTCTTCAATCAATGGTGCTGGGAAAATTGGATTTTCACATGCAGAAGAACAAGATTAGACTCCTACCTCTCACCATATACAAAAATAAACTCAAAATGGATTAAAGACTTAAATTTAAAGCCCAAAACTATGAAACTGCTAGAAGAAAACATAAGAGAAATGCTTGAAGACAGGATTTTAACCCATGTCTTTCTGAATCTGAAGATTCTCCACATCCTGTGCAAAGGCTAAGTAACCAGTACGTAGACGCCCAAGGGCTGCTGCAGGTGACATGCAATTGGGCACAGATTGTTTCGGTTCTGGATATCACTTTCTACTGAGAGAAGAACTCTGATGTCAGTGGTGCCAAGGAACTTCAGTGACTTTAACTGAAAGTTCTTACTAAATTCTGCTTCTATGGAGGCACCTGGCACAATGTGATACTAGTTGACCCCTTAATAAAACTTAGTCTTACAAAAAAAACAAAAACAAAAACAAAAAAAGCTGCAACAAATCACAACCTAGTAAAAAATCAAACAACAGTTTCTTTTTCTGGAAGATTCTTATAGTCTCCTTCTTTTCCGGCCCTTGTCTCCCGCTGCTCTTGGTCATTTTAGAAGAGCCCTGTGCCTTATCTTCGGATGTGGTGCCAATCTTCAGAATTATGGCATTCAACCAAAAGCTGAACTCTGAAAATTCAACAGCTATTCTTCTACTTGACAGGGTGAAAGATAAATATATAAGTGTCTGGCTGAATAGTCAATTGCTTGACTTTCTTACTTCTTCACTCTACAGAATGTCTGCTCTGCCCCTGTCTGCTGTCTAACTCAGGCTTTGTCTCATTCCACACTAGTGAAACTCTCAAAACATACAGAAACTCTCAAAACAGCTAACATGTACTTACAGGGCTATAACCGGGATGTGTAGTTATAACTGTGGCCTGCTGTGAGTCCTGTACTTTGGCTTAATAGCTAACTCTCTTGCTCAAAGACATTATAAAAAAAAAAATCAATTTTGTTGAAGTTTCTTTGTATTTGGAATGCAATAGACAGTTTACCTCTTGTTCCCAGCAGAGTTAACTATTCTTATGCCATTAGATTAGAAGTGGTGTACGGTCGTATCATACAAAAGACGAGAATGGACCAAAGTTTACAATAAATGAACTGTTTAAAGCAGCTATGTTCACATATGTCACGTTCCCTTGTTTGATCCTGGAAGTGGGAAGATGGAAAGCACTCAATTACATAGCAAAGGTTTATCACACAAGGTCACAAGTTTAAGACCCACTTTTAAATATACCTGGGTTGTAGATTTTTATAAAACTACCCAAGTTCACCCAAAAAATTGCAAACAGAAAATGATTTTCGGAAGTAGAGTTTCTCCAATCTTCCCACAAATACAGTATGTGAATACGAAGAAGTCCTTTTAATTCTATGCTTCAAGGTTTCTCCAACTGCCTTGGTTTTGGGGTCCCCAGGAAGGAGACACCCCTTCACTCATGGACCAGACCTGCTGTGACGGGCTTTCCCATTTGTGGGGAGTTTAAGGGATTGGGGAGCTGTGAGCAAAGAAAAATATATGACCACTAGGTGGCAGTAGCACACACAAGCGTTATTTGGGGACCACTTTGACAAGTTTCCAGGCAGGATGAGCCTGTCCAGAGGCTATGGTGCCAGGGCCACTATCCAGGAGTGGGTGGGTAAGGGAACTCCCATGGAAGTGGACAATCAGAGAGGTCTCTACACACCTAGGTAATGTCTCTCAGCAGTGAAGCAGGAAGTCTCTGGGTCAGAGAGCTCCCAGGGGCAGCAAGCAGCCGCAGCCTGGGGTCTGTCTTTACAGCCCCAGGGTTTACCTTAAGTATGGCCGGCAGGTGTTGGGCAGTTTCATGGGGTGTGTAATGCAGGCAAGTTCTAAATGACTAAAAATCTGCTTATGTGGGCTATGTTTAAAGCAATCGATGTGTGAAAATGTGAGTTTGGTACTGGCAAGCTTTTGAGCTAACAAGTATCACTCTGCTGTGAACAAAAAAACAGGCTTGGGGGCAACCTGCTGGGGCCGCCCTTGGCTCACTGATGTGACACTGTCTCTTCCTGGCGCATCCTCTCTCTGCCTGGAGCTGCTGTTCCTGCCCAGCCACAGGTCATCTCAGGCAGCTGTCAGGGTCCAGCTATGGCCGTGTGGCAGGCCCAGCCCATTCCCCTCCAGTCCTGTCTTTCCTTGTTTCTCCAAGGGCTTCGACCCAAACTGGGGTTGTGATGCTCAGACTCTTACTTCAACTCTGACGGTCACGTCCTGCCTGGGCCCCTGTCCTTATCCTTGTGCCTTCTGTGGTTCCTGTACCCTGGTTCTCTCCCCATTCACTTCTTTTTTGTTGCCTTAACAACAGCTATCTCAGTCTTGTTTATCATCTTCACTCTCACCTTTTCTCCGCTAGATTATGAACCAAGTGAAAACACACACCTCACTATATGCAACTGCCAAGAAAGGACCACTGGACTTAGCAATGCTGATGTCACGGATGATCTTGGTGGGAGTAATTTGGGTACCTTCCTAGGGTGAGAAACCTTGCTGAATTCCATTCAGTTGGAGGAGAAAACTTGGTGATGGGGAACACAGACAAAACATTCAAGAAGTTTTGCTTCCCTTAAGGGAAGGAGAGAGAGAAGACAAGGGCTGGAAGATGAAATGAAGTCAAAAGGTTTTTTTCTTTTTTTCTAATAATAGAGAAATAGGAACAGCTCATATGCTGATGGACGTGATCCAGGAAGCTGCCAGTGTATCCGAGAGGGTTTTAAATAGCTGGAGCAAGTTCCACAGCAGATGCCAGTGGACGGACTATTCAGTTTACTCGTCCCTGGTAAGGGGACAAAGGTGAGATTATGAGGGCACAGGCAGAGGTGGGTAGGTGTGGTGGCGGGAGCTTCTGACAATTCTCTTCTGATTATTCAAATTGAGATTCAGAGGTCTGAGAAGAGAGGAGAAGGGAGCCAGAGGCTGATGGCCTTGGGGGACAGCATGATTGCCAAGCAGCACGCACGGGCTGGGGGGCGCTAGTAAATGTGGCATCAGAGTGAGACCAGTCCACGTCACCAAGGGTTTTCCAGCCGTGCTCAGGAAGCCAAGGAAATGCTTCTAATCAAGAGAGGGACAAGGGAACTGAAGACACAGGAATGGAAGTGATTTCAGTGATGGACCCTAGAAGTTAAGGAGCAAAGTGAGGACATGAGAGAAGTGAGGGATAGGGAAATGATGACAGGACCCCGTGGGTTGCGAGGTTGTTGGATTGCAGAAATCAGATACTAGAGAAATGAGTTATTATATAAAGGTGGGAGAGGTGCAGAGTTGGTAGTTATTGAATGACAAGGAAGGAGTGAGGGGCTTGGATGGAGGAGGCTAAGATCACTAGTAAGTGAAAGTCAAGGGACTTTGAGGTATGTAGGTATTGAAATCCTCAAGAATTCATGCAGCGTAGCATGGGAGGGAGGGAGCCAGGAGCTACAGTCTTTAAGGAAGGGGAAGGAGTGACGCTGTGATGCAGAGAGGGACATAGGGAACTGCCCCAAGAAGGCAATGGGGAGGCGGCTGCAGCTGCCACATGTGCAGAGTTAGAGTCGATGAGATGTGACAAACCCAACCACTGGATTCAGCCACACGGCAGCCAGCTGCTACCCCTGCACGAGCGTGGTCTCGGGGCCTGAAACAATGAGAATCTATCCAGCAAATCTGCACAGAGAGCTGCCTGAAGCCTGTAAAATTCCGAACGCCAAAAGCACTCCATGGCGTTGCCTTCCGTTTAGTTCACAAACACAAAGCCACAGAGTAAAACGAACAACTAGATCATTTGCTGTCAGTGGGGAAAGAACACAGTCTTTCCCCAAACCCCGTGAACCATTTCACAAGCCAGATCTTTAAATGCTCGGCAATGATTGGAGGAAAGTGTTATTTTAATTATTTTCACATGAAACATTTTCAAAACCTCCTCATGAAATTGTCGTCATGTAGCCTTTAATTATTCATCTTCTTGTTTTAGTGGCAAGCTTTGCCAAGGCAAGCCCATGCCAACGTTCCCATCCACCGCTCCTTTCTCCAAATTGGGGATATTCATTTCTCCAGCTCTGAAACAGCCACGCTTACCAGAATTAATGGTCAGTGGGACAGGAGTTCTATTCAAAATCAGAAAGCAATTACATTCCACATGGCAATAACTGAGAGAGTTATTTTTAAAAGGCATTCTCAACAGGTAAAGAGTAGACCATGTGCACTTTATTTAGAAATGCCCACCCTGGCCGGGCGCGGTGGCTCACGCCTGTAATCCTAGCACTCTGGGAGGCCGAGGCTGGCGGATTAATCGCTCAAGGTCAGGAGTTCGAGACCAGCCTGAGCAAGAGCGAGACCCCGTCTCTACTAAAATTAGAAAGAAATTAATTGGCCAACTAAAAATATATAGAAAAAAATTATCTGGGCATGGTGATGCATGCCTGTAGTCCCAGCTACCTGGGAGGCTGAGGCAGGAGGATCGATGAGCCCAGGAGTTTAAGGTTGTTGTGAGCTAGGCTGACACCACAGCACTCTAACCTAGGCAACAGAGTGAGATTCTGTCTCAAAAAATGAAAAATGCCCGACGTGTTCTCTCTTCGAGGTCTTTGCACGTGTTGATGGGTCTCCCTCAAGCCTTTTCCCCTAAGACCTCTGCTTGGCTCGTTCCTTACTTCATTCGGGTCACTACTCAAATGTTATGTCATTGGAGAGGCCTGTCCTAGCAACCCTGTCTTACCCAATGTTCCTATCACCTATCAAATGACTCCATTTTATTTTTCTTGATCAATTACCTGGGACTGGTCTGCTCTGGTCACTAGTGAGTATCCAATGCCTAGAACCTGGATCGGGAACAGAGCAGCCACTCAATAAATATTTATTGAATGAGTGAGCAGAAGAGAGCATAACTGAACAAAGAATGCAAAAAAAAAAAAAAATGTCATCCTGGAGAAAGAAAAGTTTTCGGAATGTTTTCAGTTCTTAATAAGAAAGCAGTAGTTTAAAATGTATTTTCTGGGATCTTAAATCATTAAAATATAGTAATGTCACAGAAAAGGCTAAAATAAAACTTTCTGTTCAGAAGAGAATTCCACTTAGCTGGGAAAATGCGAGGAGGAAATGTTAGCCCTGGGAATAATTTTATTTGAAAGGTAAGTACTCAAAAACAAAGTCTTATAATGGAAGTGTTTCATCAAGCGCATTGCATGCTTGACAAAGCAGTTTCATTAGTGTGATTTATGTAATGGTGGGTTTGAGCACGTCAAGATACGCACATATTAAACATAACAACTACGCAAAAAATGTACACACATATCCTTCTTGTCTAGTTCTGAGAAATAGGTAAGTCCTACTTCTGGTTGATAATCACATTGATATTTATGGGAACTGCTGTGTTAAGTTCCATGAGGTATTCCTTGCCAAAGGATCAATTTAATGTTCTGCCCTAAAGAGCATCAATCGTCTGAATAATTTCCTCTTTATAGATTCAGGCAACGTGAGACGGCATTTTCAGATATTCCTGGCTGAATTCCAACCCAGTGTTCACAGATTCATTGATTTGGTTGGGGCAGTGTGGGAGGAGGTGGAGGTGGGGTGAGAGAAGAGCTGGACACAGAGGCCAAAATGAACCAGCCGAAGTGCTACTTCCCTTTGTTGCACAAACCTACAAATAAAGTACAACCATAGCTCCATCTCAGAAATTGCACTACCTCTCGCTTATTTCCCATTTTACCTTTTAAAGAAAGGAACTCTACTAGCTTGGCAATATTATTATGTATAGAAATTTGCCTGCCTATTCATTTCTAAATATATTATATATAATTCACTCAACTCCACGATTTTGTTCCATTCTTTTATTCCAGATCCTTGGGCATCTACCTAAGCAGAAGTCTACAAATGCTCTTCTGGAATTCTTTTCTTGAGTTTGGACAACATCAAAGGTAATTTTCATAAAAGTCAGAAGGAAAAAATATTCACCTCTCTTCAAGACATTATGCCCAATCACCTACCTGAGTTAAACCATTTGTACTCTTTCCTTAAAATGTCTGTTTCTTAAAACCCTTAAAATTTGTTTCCAAGATTTTAATCCACACCCCTCAAACATAGCCCTGTGGTGAACTCTTAAACTTACCCAAGTAGTAGAGGAGCTACACACACAATCTTAATCTGATAGAACTTGAAATTGACTTTCTGTCTCAAACACGGCCCACAATCTTCCAAGAATAAGAGCCTTAGAACAAAAAGAAAGAGAAATATGTGTCTAGCACTTTGGATAATCCTGCTTTACGTGCTGGGAAATTTATCTTCGGTATGCTGAAAGTGGCCACTAGCCTTCATTCACTAACTCACGAAATTCAAATTCCATTCATTAATTTTTTTGTAGGCACCTCCTAAGATAGAGGAGTGTACTAACGGCTGAAACAGTACTGTCATCGGGAATGACTCCTGCCTTTGTGATGCACCCAGCATTTTACATTCCCCTAGTCAGCGACTCAGAGGGGTGGCTGCTAACTGGAAGCAGCAGGCATTTCTTCGTGCTTATTATGCAAGTGGATGCATAATAGTCCCTTGAGGAAGATGCTGTCTTTATTTTCTAGGGTATCTCAGGATGTCTATGGAACATGTTCAAAGACCCTTGATGCACTAATTTAATTATGCTATGCCGGACCCAGGAAATGGTTCATCTCCAAAGGGTCAGATCAGATGTACTACGGAGTCTGATGTTTTCTTTACCTTCCGCCATGAATAATTTATCAAAAAGCATTCTCAAATTCTGAACAACACAAATACAGAATGAATTATTAACACGAGCTTCCCCAACCTCATCGTTTTTTTCTTCCTCTTCAACTTTATCCTCCTCACCCCTCTTGTCATGACTCAGTAGAAAAGTCCCTGTTCTGGGCTCTTCTGTCAAACAGCTGTGCACTCAAAATGTTTGTGTCCTGCTCCTTTATCTGGAAAATGAAGGGCTGGATTAAATGATTTTATGGCCCGTCAGCTCTGATAGTTTGTCATTTTTATATCAAGATTTAGGAGTAGGAGTGATTCTTTTTCACCCGGTACAATCCAGCGGCTTCTCTGAATGAGGATTTGAGAAATCTCCCTCCAGCGTTAGGCAGAGATCAATGCTGAGAATGCAAGGATAAGTTTTTCACTGGCTGATAGCATAATAATGCACCCAAGTCATTGGTAGCGCTTGTGCAAAACTAGAAGAAGATAAGAAGAAAATCAAGTAGAATAGAGAAATTACAGTTTGCTCATCAGAGCATCCTCTGAAAGAAGATTCTCTCTTCCAGGGCCCCTCCCAGCAGGCGGCAGCTTTTCCTTGCATGTTGCAAGTTCTAACCTGGTTGACTAACTTGCTTTGCCGTTATTTCCTTCTTGCTATTTCCCATCTCCTCTCTCCTCCCCATCCTGTCTCCACTCTTTTTTTTCACTCTACCAACCAATGGCGATTTTTCCCCATCTGAAAGTTTGCTGAAAGACAGTGGAGAAAGAGAGAAAGCTGGGCATTGTCTGCTGGGAACAGAGAAATGCAATTAAGAGCAGGAGTGATTATCACACATTGGCTTCTCCGGCTTCTCCTCCTTCTGGTACAAGAAGCTCCACTGAGATGATGTGCACTGTGGGTCCCCTGGGCATAAAATGAAACCTGATATCCATGGCGATGGCAGATGTGGAGCCTCGGTGCACCCTGGAGTGAGTGACCAGTCTAGCACGGTATTGTGCCTCCAGGGACACGACAGTGGCTGCTGTGAAGGCGGCAATTGCCAAGGCGACTGGAGTGGGTGCAGGGAAAGGAGGATGAGCTAGAGGGAGCAGGAGAGGGAAGTCAGGGGAAGAGAGAAAGGGTATGTGCTGAGCTCTGAGTGTTTGCATCTAGCTCAGCATATCTGCAAACCCAGGAATACTTGGCTTGGGATAAGGGTAGATGACATCAGATTTCAAAGATATTTTTTCCTCAACACCTTTAAAAAAATTAACTACATCCACAAAAACTATGTTAACAGTGTAATTAATTGATCCTGAATGACAGAATGGTATATTATAAAATGCAAGGTATATTATGCATCACTGGAAAACACTATATCTGATGTATGGAAATGCTCACAAACGATTTCTTAGAGATTTTTAAAGTTTAGTTCAACATTTACTCTGAACATATTACATACCAGTACTTAGAGGACTAAAGGATAAAGATGTGAATCCTACCCTTGAGAAGCTGATCATTCTGGTAGAACAGGGTATCAGTCATTCTTCTTGGTTGCCAGCAACAGAAACTACTCTACTTTCAACAAAAAGGGTAATTCTTAAGAAGGTCACCGGGTAGCTCGGAGAACCAGCAGAATAGCAGGACAGTCACACTGGAGCTAAGAGAGGCCTCCTCTGACACAGGCATGTGGAGAAGCAACCTTGCTGGGCCACTCCTAATGACAGAACTGGCGCCTGGACACTGCCACCACCATCGTCACCATCACCACCGACAGCAGGTGAATTCTGAGCTCTCGCTATGACTTGTGTTAGTCTGCCAAGATTAAAAGCTCCATGTCCAACCTAGTGAATTTCTGCTCCCAGGACATCATCAAACTTATGCAATGGGGTTTACTTCGCACGTAGAAAGGGGAAATGGACGCTGCCAAGAAAAACAACTGAAAAAAGATAAGCATGCACTAAGTAGATATGAACTCATTCAACATAAAGTGCACAGTACTATCATGGCAAGGGCGTCACAGAAAACTTCCAAGGGGAAGCTGAGTGTAAATGAACAGGTGGGGGTACCCTGAGGAAAGACAAACAGACATGGAACGAGACGGTAAATTTGGAAAGCTACAAATGTTTAATGCTGCCAGAGCAGAGGTTTCCCATCTTGGCTTCTCATTGTTCAAGAGGTGTGACTGGGAGTAGCTCCAGGTACCCCAAAACCAATCACATCGGAGTCTCCAGTGGTGGGGCCCAGGTGGAGATGCATAGAGATAGAACCAATAGTACTTCTCCTGCAGTTACAAAGGGACATCCCTCTCCATCTCACTTAAGAGCTCTTGTCCATCATCACCACCACCATCATGCTCCAGGATATTGTGTTTCTCTTGGGTTTTGCCCCCTACAGGGAAATTCAAACCAGATTCCACTAAAAGCATAACTTTAGAAGTGAGCAAAAGGGAGAAAAAAATTCATTGACTTTGAAATGCATTCTGCTTTGGAACTGAAAAGGATTCTTAGGAGCAAAGAGAAAATATCAGCCAGACTTTGCAATTGACACATGTAAAGACCCAGTAAATGAGCCAACGGGCGATACCAACTAGTGAAAAGAATTCTACATAATAATAGTTTAAAAGTTGTGTTGGATATCCATGAGTTTTATCAATCTTTTAAAAGAGTATTTTATTACATTCTGTAAAGAAAGATAAATTATGCTTTCTTGTCATGGAGCTATCCAAATCCGGGATTAAAATTTGCCACTTGAAAATATCCCCCTGCATTGTGAAAATACACTAAGAATGAGTGTGAGTCATTCAGTTGCACATCACCATAAAGAAAACAAATCGGCAATCAAATCTGCCTATGGAAGAGCAATCAATACACAGCCACTGATATCGTGTCTCTTGGTGACCAACCAGCCAGGGTGTCCCAGAACTGAAGGAGTTCCTGGGAAGCGGGACTTTCACTGCTAAATCCAGGAGAGTCTGGGCAAACCAAGATGGGCTGGCCGTCCATTCCATGAGCTTCTCCTGCCCTGCTCTTGGGAAAGGAGAAAAAACTGGGATCTCACCTGCCACGTGTTCGATGGCTTCATCCCTCGCCAATGTCAGAAACAGCCGACGTGGACAATTGGCTGGCAACTGAGGCCTTGCTGACCCGCGGCACACTCAACCTGGTTAGGACGTTTGTGAGGTGTGGCCGATGTCACGGCAAGGAGAACCCATGTGTTGGTGGTTCTTCTACATTCGCTTAAAGATTTCAATAGAATGTCTCCAAGACATCATTTCAAACGGCCTCTCTGCAGGCCTGGTGTTTGCTTGAATCTGTCTTGAATCTCTGAAGAGAAGAAAGGTGAAGAGGGGATGGCTTTGGTCATCCTCTGGTCTGCATGGCGGCCCTGTGCTTTTCTGCAAGCAATCTTTTCCCTTCTCTCTTCAGGGTGATTAGGGTGTATTTCTTAGGATTTTAGGAATGTGCTCGTCCTCCCTTGACACTGTCTCCATCCAGAACTTTCGATATCTGTGTTGCCTGGACCTGGAGATGGTGGAGAAAATACTTTCCAAGAACATAAAATGACCACCTATGCCCCGAAGTACGGGCAGCACCTAAACCTTTCTGGAAGGCTTCCAAGAGTCAAGAGCATTATGTTCATAGTCGGCATCCCCAATTCCCAGAACTTACAGGTGTGGGAGTCTATAAGCTGCTTTGTCAGCTGACGTTGAAGGATGTCAGTGAGTTTTCACTTATTCCAGCAATGTTACCATTACTTAAAAATGTTTAGCATTAGGCTAATGGTTTGGGGTAATCATTAAAACTGACCTTTCAGGGGCCCAGCAGGAAGCACATACATACTCATAAACTGGTGCATTGGAAGAGTTTAGCAAAGAGACTGTGTACAAAGACGTGGATAGAGTTTATGGACGCCAACAAGGGACGGTGTCGTATCACTCTAAGACCTAAAATGAGAGGAAGAAGTTGTAAGATCCCTGACAGGAAGTGACAAAGGCCACCTGCCAGGAGTGGTGGCCTTCAGTGGAGGGTACACAAACTCCTGGTGACGTGGCAGGGAGAGAGCTGAAGGAATAAATGCCTGCACCTCCCTCTCCTTCCACCATCTCCATGTCTAGCAATGCCCACACTCCAATTGGTCAAAGTGACCCAGAAGCCAGGGCACAAGAGACCCACTGAGCCCAGACAGGTCACCTTCCAGGGTGCAGAGAAGGGTACAGTGGTCCTGGAAGGGCAAGTGATTCACGCTGTTATTCTTACCTCTATTGTCACTATTTATGGGAAGACTGGAGAGTTGCGCTCCTACTCTTGGCATGCAAGAAGGAATCTGAACGTCAACTCAGTCCAATCTCTTTAACTCAAATGTAAACTCAAAGAAGGCAAAAATTTTTGCCTAGTTTTCTTCATGCTGTATCCCCACTCCCTAGGATCAATATCTGGTGCATAATAGGTGCTCAATTAACATTTGTTGAGTGACGGGTTAAGATCACACTGCTAGTTAGTGTCAACTTTGAGTAAAATCCAGATGTCCCAACTTTCAATCCTGCACTTCTTCCTTTATTCCTTTTGTGACTATAGCATAGATTTTGAGATTTCCCACAATTGTTGAATGACTTATATAGATCTGTTTGCCCCAATTTCCTTTGAGACAATGACAGACCTCCCTTATTTTTTATTTTCTCTCCTTGAACCTTCTTGTCCAATGACTTCAACTCTCACATATGTACAACCAATTCCCAGGTTTTTCTCACTGGCTCTTAAGTTTCTTGGAAGCATCAGCACCTGAATTTTCCTCCAGTGCAGAGGTTTTCACCCCAACAGCACATTACAATCACTATAGTTCTTATAGAATATCAGCACCCTGGCTCCGCCCTAGAAATACTGATTTAGTAGGTCTGGGTGGGGCCCAGGCATCCAGATTTTTTAACAACTTAGGGGATTCCAAAGTGCCCCAGAATTAAGAAACATAGCTCCTGTCCCTTCAACTCTGCATGTCCAAAACGGAATCCCCACAAATCAGGACTTTTTTCCCTGATTTCCCTGTTTGTCATAAATTTACTATTTCCCAATTGCCCCTAACCCAAATCGTGGTGTTCTCTTTGACTTCTTCTCCCACCCTCCTTTAAGCAACTGTTTGCTAAATCACAATGACAAGATTTCTCGTCACAAGATTTCTCCAATCCTTTCCCTATCTTCCATTTCCATGCTTGGCCCCAAATTCAGACCAGTAGCAGCACAAAGTGGAGGTTCCCTCAGCCTCTAGAAGTGCCCAGCCCCCAGCCACTGCATATGTAGATCCTGACGGCGGGGGGGTTGGGGGGGTCACGGGGGGGGGGGTTAATATCCACCCCACCCCCATTCATAGTCAAACAATATGGATTCTATTTTCTGTGACTTTGCAAGATGCATTTTTCCTTGTTTTATTTATAAGCTTCCAGTGTGAAATGTGGCAAAATCAAGAAGTTATTTTGCCAAGGTGACAGAATCGCAGATAATTTTTTTCTTTCATCTTTTCCCCTTATTGAGGTTACATTATTATTTGTTCATAGAAAAAGAATGAACTCAGTAGGAAACTCAAGGACTTATCCCGTCCATCCCAAATGTTAAACCTATAGAGGAGAAATATTTAATTACATCCCCAGGACTCTGAATACAAAACCCCAGGAACATTGTCAACAACAGCCTCCAGGTTGTCACCTCTGCCAAGAAAGCAATCAACTTATCGAGGTCAGGGGATCTTTCCAGACATTTACGTTTACAGTGACCTACAAGGCCCTCACAACTCTTTACCATTCCCTTCATTTGCACACTCTCCCATTTGCCCACTCCAGCCACACTGGTCTCTCACTGGATTTTTCAATCTGCCTGATGACCTCTGAGCAAGGACTCTTGCCTTTGCACCTTCCTCTACCTGGTGGACCCCTCCCCTGGCCAGCCTCAAGTTTCAGACCCCCTCAGGCTTTGCTCCAATGTCCCCCTCTCAAGGAGATCTTCCCTGATGGCCCCATCTGAAACTTAAACCCCTCCACTCCCCAACCCGTCCTTTCATTTCTCTTTAGAGCATTTACCACCAGGTAACACGACAGAGTCATAGCAAACCCTTCTAGAAGGCTCATTGTATGCCGGGCCTGTTCTAAGAGCTTGACAAACACTGTCTCATGGGTTCCCTATTGTCCCATTTCACAGATCAGGAAACTGAGCCACAGAGAAGTTAAGCAACTTGCCCAATGTTACAAAATGACTAAGTAGGAGAATCAAGATTTAATCACCAGGAAGCCCGCCTGGAGAGTCCACGGTCTCACCTGCCGTGCTTTCGTTACTTAACCTTTTTGGTTTGTTTATTTTGAGTCTCCCCTTTTATATTGCAAGCTCCACAGGGGCAGGAATTTTGGCTTTTTAAAAAAATTGCTGTATCTCTAATGCTCAACATAATATCTGACTCATAGTCAGTGTCTAATGTATTTGCCTAATTAATTAGTTCGTTAGTTAATATACATATCTGTTACCCACTTCAATTCAGCTGCTGGTAAATTCCTGAATCTCTGTTGAGTGCCAAGTAGTATTTTTTAACATGAAGTAAATCCCCAAGGTACATTTCCTTAACCATTTTCCCCCATTGCCCTACTCTGGGAGTAAGTATGTAAATGGATGTTGGAACAGAACTTTTCTGACTATTGTCCAATGGCCCAAAGGCCAGGAACACAACGTAAGTGCCAGGGCCCCTCATTCTAAGCCTGGTGCTTGGCCAGTAACTTGAGATCAGCACAGAAGGACTGAGGTGCTTTCTTGCAGCCGGACAAGCACGGGCAGCTCCGGGAGAGAGGCTGGGTTCTACTCTGAAGCCTGGTGGACTAGACTCCTCTTTGCTCCAGAAACCAAACCTGACAGGATGGGCTAGTTCTGAGAGACACGTGTCAGCTTTCATCTCTTTCTTGGGGTCAGGACTGAAAAACAGGCAAGACCCTCTTCTCAGCTGTTAGTCTCAGAGGCATGCAAATATCTCAGCCTGGGAGCTGGGAAACCCAGCTGAACCGGATTCATCCTCCTTCCTGATCCTCAGCACACACACTGGCATCATACTCTGCCCCTCCAAACACTCTTTCCTTTAACCCAGTTTGCAAGAAAGCCCTGAATTTTTTTCTTGCAAACCCAGTTTGCAAGAAAGCCCTAAAAGAGCTGAATTTTTTTTTTTGTCTTTGTACCCTTTTTTTTATGGGAACTATTTCTTTATGTGCAACATTAACGTGAATACCAAAGTTCTTACCCAACTAATTTCTGATGATTTAGCAACATATTGTTTTTTTAACATTTTGGTTGCATTTTATATCTTTGCCTCTCCATAGCTAGAGGTATGCCCTTCCTCTCCACAATGCCTCTGGGCTGAATTTTAGGACCCCATGGTCTCTGTGAAACCTGTGCTCCTCAATCCTTGCCCTCAGGACAACCCCAAACAGGAAATGAATCTGATGCTCGTAGGTAATCCACAAGGACGCCAACCGGCTTTGGAAAAGGCTCTAATTCACATGCACCCTATTCATCCATGCCCAGTCTCCCCCAGGCCCCCAGGCCGGAATACAACCCCCACCCCTAACGAAGACAAGAATGGCGGTGAAGACCAGAATCACTTTACTGCAATGCCTGCCAGCCCTTGGAATTAAGCAAGGTCAAAACACCAAAGCATAATGCCTCCAGCCTCTTTATTGCCATGTTTGGTTAGTTACAAGATACTCCAGCCATGCCTGCTTCTAACCTTTGCAGAAGAGCTCAGGTTAAATAACAGGGCAGCCTGCCCTTCCCCAGTGCAACTCTCCGGATACAGTCTCCATCTCTGGGCAGCTGCCCACCCACCTCACCATCTGTCAAGCTGGCCCTCTGCCCACAAGGGAAAACGAGCCTGTGGTTTATTGCACCCAGAAGAAGTGCCCAGAAAGACTGGGATTTGCTAGATCATTGGCATTGCATTTCCACATTCCACCCCCCTTGCTGGAAGCCTTTCCTGATCACACTTGTTGACAACCATACTTGTGGAAGAATCTGGACACCCCACAGTATAAGAAAGTACCTGCCAACAGGGGAGGTTGGTACAGCAATTACTCCTGACAGCAGCGTCTACAATTCTTTCTGAGCCCGATGCCTTCTGAAAGAAAGGCTTCAGAAAGCTCAGCTCCATTTATGTACTCCATCCCTGCTATTGCATTATCCAAAATCACCTGGGAAGAATTTGCCAATAGGGGCACAATTGGCCCAAGCTGCCCTGGTTGTCTCTTTGCAAGCTCTGGCAGCACATCTGAATAATGGAAATAACTAGAACACAGTGTCAGCTACAAGGTTGTGTGGTTACTTTAATTGCCAATTTGCTTCGTGTCTAACTGCTCAAGTGAGGGAAAATCAGTGTATGGAAATGACGCTGCCCCAGACACCCAATTAACCACATTCCTATCAGCTGGGTTTCTATCTTGAGGCAGAAGGTTGCCATTCTGCTGAAGTAGGGGGCTTAGCGGTAGGAGGGGAAAATGAGAATAAAGAAAGGATAATTAATTAAACAGGCCAATTTGCAATCAAATTGGGGTGGTGGCGAGCCTGTTCCTACACACCATTTCAGGTGAAAGAGAGAAATGTACATTTTCTAGGATACTTTAGACTTTAATAAAACATCCATGGTGGTCACTACAACCTTATACAGCCAGGCAGGTAGCATTTAGAGCACCGAATAGAAGCCTGCTCTTTCCCACAGTTTGAGAGGGAAGAGGCAAGTAGCTGCAAAATCATTCTTACAAAAACACACAGAGCCAACTCGGAGGTGCTGGAAACAGAGTCCAGTGATGGAGTCACTCCAGGCACGCACTGCTTTGTGAGGGGAGACTGCAGTGAACCTGGTTTAGCAAATTTAAGGTCCCACCCAAGAGCCTGTGAGAGCAGCCCTTCTGGAAGACCAGTAAGACCAATAGCACAAGACCAGGCCCCGGGTGGCTCCTTGGCCTTGCTCTACTCTGAGGCCACAGGAGGTAACCCACGCCCCAGTCAATTCCCCGTGAATCTCCACTCCCACCACGGAGAATTATAAAAACGAGGGGCAGGAAAACATGCTCCCCATGCCCTCCTTCCCAAGTACCGGTGGATCAATGGAATTGGCGTCTGTACGAACTTGGCCCATATTATTTTTAGGGGAACACGGGGGCAGGGGAAGTTCTGATTCAACATTTGCATTATCCAAACCGCTGCACTTTAGAGCACTCTTGGTCTTGCAGCTATTTTCTACTTCCTTTTCCTGTTATGTACTTTCAAGATACTAATTTATTTATTCGTGCTTCAGTGAGACTTATGCTTATGATGGTCAATAAACTGACATCGCTGTTAAATGATGCAAGCTCTCTGCGGGGCAGCATTGCCAGGCTGGGGAGAGAGGGCTCCTTTCTCACGGTGCAAGAATTCTTCTCCCACCCCGTGGATGAGTCCCCGGTCACAAGCTTAATTGTGTATGGCACAGACTACTGTCCACGGTTTGCTGAGTCGAGACCATGCAATTTACTTTTCTTCGGGTTTCTGAGAAATCTGACTGAAGCCATGGCATCGAAGGCCACTAAACGCATTTCCACCCATTCGGCAGGCCAGGAAATCATTTATTCCTTTCGCTGAACTTCTCTACAGGAATTGAAACACTCGCAAAGTAGGCATAAGGGTAAATTATGAAACAGTATTGACTTTCCAACTTTAGTTTTCCTCCTTGAAAACATGTCCACCCTCAAACATAAATGATGGATTATTGAGACATCGCATTGTAGTCTCTTTCTCTCCTTAGGAGAAATGAGTCCTGCATCATTGGCAACCTTCACATGGACGTAGTATTTGTGATAAGGCCATGGTCTTAAAGAACTCGAATATAAAAGGGAATATTCCAGTGGGAAGGAAACGGCAACACAGAGCTAGGAAGTGGCTTATTGCCAAACCATCTGCTCCCTACTGCCCTTTGATTCATATCTAGATTCTTCAATCTGACTTGGCTGTCTGTGTAGGACCAAACTTCTCCAAAGGAACCTCCTACAATAGCCTTCTTTATTCTGACCACATGCACTGCTTTACATTCTCGCCATAGGCCTTAAATAACCCAGATCCCAAACATGTGTCCCATCCCTTTCTTCTTTGTTCTTATCACTAAGTCTTCCAGCTTCTGGGAGAGCATCTCAGATGAGCCCTTCCGCACTTGCCCCTCCCACATCCTCTGCCCAAACCCGGCGTGTATGTACACAAAGCATAGACACAGTACTTTGGATTATTCTCGTGTTGTGCTGTGCGTGCACTTGGTCGTGTATGTGTGGGGGTGGGCAGAGATGTTTTATCAACACTAGACCTACAGATTCAAGAATTTTGTGATTTATATTTTACATCTCTGCTGGCCAAGAGCCTCTCAGACTGTGACCAAAACAACATGCTCATCAGATGAAGGGAGATCTCCCCATAAAATCTTTTTTTTTTTGTGACAGAGTCTCGCTTTGTTGCCCAGGCTAGAGTGAGTGCCGTGGCATCAGCCTAGCTCACAGCAACCTCAAACTCCTGGGCTCAAGCGATCCTGTTGCCTCAGCCTCCCAAGTAGCTGGGACTACAGGCATGCACCACCATGCCCGGCTAATTTTTTCTATATATTTTTAGTTGGCCAATTAATTTCTTTCTATTTATAGTAGAGACGGGGTCTCGCTCTTGCTCAGGCTGGTTTCGAACTCCTGACCTCGAGCAATTTGCCCGCCTCGGCCTCCCAGAGTGCTAGGATTGCAGGGGTGAGCCACCACGCCCGGCCTACCCATAAAATCTTAAAAGTCAACTCCAGGGCCACCCCTCTCAGGAAACCTTCCACAGTATCTCCCACCCTATTCCGTGTCAAAAATTAAATTTTCCTTTGGGTGTTTAGATACATGGCTTCTTTCACTGTAGTGCTTAGAACACACACCTGGCCATATAGTATACCTGCTCCTGCATGTTTCTGTCCCCTCTGGGCTGTGACTGCATCTCGGTCGTGGACTGTATTTATTAAGGGCCTGCTGTGTGCCACTGTGTGCCAGCAGCTCAACATGCATCATCTCTAATCCACACAGTGGCCCTTCCATGTAGATGCTACTATTAATACTCCCATTTTAAAGATGAGAAAACTGGAATGTCCAGAGATTAAATTAGTACACAGTGGGTAAGAAGCTGAGCTACAATGTTTTTGTGAAGTAATATTAAATACTTCTGCTCCTCCCCTGGTGTTTTCCTTCAGGAGAAGGGAAACCCATCCATGGTCCCTAAAACTCCAAGCTTCTCCCTGTCCCCTTGCTCCCTCCTCCCCGGGTCTCCGTGATGGTTTAGTCTGGAAGGAGAATCCGGACAGCACTTTCCTCTTCCCTTCCCTTCCTTTCCCTTCTGTCCCTTTCGTGCATGGAACACAAGTTCTCCT
Organism: Mirza zaza; assembly: GCA_008750895.1. NCBI lineage: Eukaryota > Metazoa > Chordata > Mammalia > Primates > Cheirogaleidae > Mirza > Mirza zaza. The sequence continues at coordinate 24,823 of VSMD01040689.1, forward strand.
CTTCCTCTAATCACTGTAAGTCTTTTGGGAGTAGCCCCAGTTCCTGTGGCCAAAGGCACAGGGGACTGTAGTTTGGGGGCTATAACCTCAAACCCACTAATATCTGGCACAGCTCATCAGTAATCTCAGGAAAGACACCAGAGGTAAAACTCCAGGGGACTAAAATAACATAGAGTGATTGAGCCAGAGAAGTAAGTGGCGTTGAGCCTGGGATTTTAGTGTATGAGCAGGTGTTTCAACCTTGGAAGTTCTAGAGGCTCATGCACAATAGTTAATACAATTGTGTCGTTGGATTTTAACCGCTGCAGCCTGGGCAGAAGCTTTGAGCCTTAGGCTACATAGTATTTTGACCTTGGTAAGCGACTGCGGCTTATGGCTGCTTTGTCCACAGACTGTTGACTGCTTACAGAGAGGCAGGGTTACTCACACAGTGCCAAAAGTTGATAATGTACACAGGCTTCATCAAAAGAGCAAGGCATTGCAAGGATTAGCAAAGGCACAGGGGACCACATGGCCACCAAAAAGCACAAGGGCTCCAGCCAAATATAGTTTGCACAGGTGTGCTCCATAGATGGTGTTGCCTGGAGCCAACACTGACCCTGTAGGCCTCTGCAAAGCTGTGGGCCATTAGCAGGTGAGGGTGGCCTCTGGGTACAGGTGCACCAGTGTGCCCTTGACCTACACAGGTGCAGACTTTCCCAATCAGGCACAGCTAAAGCAATGATCCCAGATAGAAAGCAGCTCATCGTCTCCCCAGACCACAGTCCTCAAAGTATGGCCCACAGACAATGGAGGGGTCCCCAGACCCTTTTGGGGGATCTGCCAGATCAAAACTATTTTCATAATAATAGTAAGATGGTATTTTTGTAGTTGTCGTTGTTGACATTTTCACTGATGGTGCAGAAGCGAGAGTGGGTAAACAGCTGGCCCTTAGCACAAATCAAGGCATGGCACTGATGGGGTTCGGGACACGCTGCCCCAAAACATAGTCACTTGGCATTTGAGGAGACCGCAGAAACAACAGAGGAAGTTCTCTCTCACCTTTCCCACCCTTCTTCCCTAAATCAAGCCATAAAACCTAGAGTTCTCTGACCTTCTAAAGCAGGTCATGAGACCCTCATGTGAAAGATCCCCGCCCTGTATCTAGAGGAAAGGAAGATTCTTATCTCTGAAGACACAAGGACACAGAGAAGTTGAACAGGCCTTGCTAAGTTCCCCCAGTTTATTACTGTTAGATCACACCCCTTTGCTCAACCATACTTCTCCACGACTACCCACCTCTTCATCAAACTTAGCATAAAAATACATAGGTCTTTCTTTGGGTCTTCATTTCCTTATGACGGCTTTCATGCCACGTAAAGTAAAACTTATTAAATCAATTTGTATGCTTTTCTCTTGTTAATCTGTCTTTTGTTATGGGGACCTCAGCCATGAACCCTGAGATAGTCCAGGGAAAGAGGTTACCTTCCCACCCCTATAGCACCCAACTGTACTAGCAGACAATTAATCATCACCAGGTACTCCCCCCAAAAATGTTTAAAGCCACTTTCACTGAAGAATGTCCTTGGTGAAACTGTAAAAATTGTTAATTTTATTAAATCTTATCCATTGAGTACATGTCATTTTAATATTCTGTATGACAAAACGGGAAATTTGCATAGATTACTTTTGCAATTTACCAAAGTTCGAAGGTTGTTTTGAGGGCAAGCCCTATGCTATTATCTGGAAAAAGAGCTGAATTAGTCTTTTTCTTCTTTTATTTAAAAACGAGCATCTTTCTGCTTAAAGGAACAAAGTTTATAATTGTTCAAATTTGGGTATGTGACAGCTATTTGCTCCAAAAAGGAACAAGGAGAGCCTGTCAGTTCTAGCAAAAGCACTGACAATAATTGTTGCCAATCACAAAAGTCAAGCATTCAAGTGAAAACTAGAGATTTTTTTTTCTGAGGAGGAGAAGCAAGGGAGTTTATTAATATGCCAGCAAATGAGGAGGCTGTTAAACTCCCGCCCCAAAGTACCAGTGTCCTGCTTCTGAGCAGAAGTACAGAGGTTTTAAAGGTGTTGATTAATCCCATAGCTTCATCTTTGGCTAAGACAATCTTGTGACCTCTGCCTGGATTCATCCCATCTTCAGCTAAGACGATCTTGTGACCTCTGCCCAATTCATCCCATCTTCTGTGGCACAAAGAACTAAAGACACTCCCCTGCCCCTCCCCACTGCTGGCCTGAAGTGAGGATTCAGGTCCTAGTTCTTCAAAAGGAAAGGGGGATGCTTTAGAGAGACGTAAAGCTTTTCTGCCATTTTTTTCAAGCTGTTTCTTCTGTTATACATTCCCACTGTCAATATTACCCTTCCATATATATGGGTGGAGGGGCGACGTAGCTCCTGCTGAATTGGGGTAATGTTTTAGATGGAAAGTTTATACTTATGCATACCACTGCAAAGCTTTGGCAGTATGTTTCCAACAACAGATCGCCAGGTGGGAAAAAGTCATAAGCAATAACTACAACAGTGAGGACTGACAAGGCTAAATGGACTGTCGCCTTGCACACAATGTGGGATACAGGGCTAGGTTAGAAAGAAACATGGGACCTCTGAGTGAGGAGCTGTTAGCTGCACCCTGTCAGTGATCTGAGAGACTGGCTTCTGCAAATTCAGAAATCGCTGAACAATGTTTAGGATGATGAACCCAGCAGCAAGACAGATTAACAGAAAAGGTTGTCCTCCATCCTATAGAAAAAACAAATTAGCAAAAATATCAACATTTCTATGTTTCCCTTTTCCTTTAATAGGTACTTTAAATTGCCTAAAGTTTGGCCTCTCCTCTAGGGGCTTGGGTCCTCTTCTTCCTGGTGTGATGGACTCAAGGTTTTCATTTCTGACAATTTCAATGAGGTGTCAGCTGTTAGAGGCACTTCAGAGGGTCTCTTGGACTTATTTGTTTCCAAGTGGGGCAGAGATCTGAAAGAGGAAAACTCATGCACAGTGGTTAGCACCCGACCCACTCGTTGGACATATTGCTTTACTCTGTTCTCTTTACTCATAGTTATATTACTATATATATCTTGGGGTGCTAGGAAGGGTCTCTCATGAACTATTTTGGGGAGTTTAATTTAAGCCTACTTCTAAACAGCTACCCTTATCCAGGGAATGGCAAGCAGCAATACTTTATCCCACTTAAGGTGAGTTTCCTGCATCAATTCTAGGGCTTTGCTTACTTGTTGGGTTACCTCTGCCACAAAGGAGGGTCCATTATCATTCTTTCAAAATTCCCAAGGCTCTGTGGAGTGTGCCTGTGGGTCCTGTTGAGGATGGGGTGTCTGTTGACATAATCCAACGTAGAAAATGGGGTATAAGTCATAATACCTTGTTGGCTGCCCTTGTGCATTCAAGCCTCCTAGAGGCTACTTACTGCCACATGGAAACTGCCCTGCCCCAGCTACGGGCACCCTCTGGCCCAATTCAGTTCCCTGCTGGGTAGGGAGAGACCATTCCCAACCCTGAGTCATAATCTAATGGGTGTGGGATTGAAGAATTAGTTCAGGCAGCGTCCTCCCCGGCCCTTGCCATGATGCCAAGATGGCGGCCGGCTGCAGGAGTTCCTTCCCCTTTGTTGTGCGCCACTCGCCACTTGGGGGTGGGCTGCATGCACCGGTCCTCCCTCCTGCTGGGTCCACCCTGACTGTGGCCCTGCCCAGTATCTTGCCCCACTGGGTGCAGGGGTTCTGGCAGGGGCAGGAGGACCTCATTTATCAAAAATCATACAAACACAGATCATTTTGTAGACAGTAAACAATGAGTTTATCTCAAGCAGAGAGCTCGAGATTCAACATTTTAACTCTATAGTAGCAGGTTGACCATTTGAGCTATGAATTTTAAAAGAACCAACAGCTCAGAATAAACCACAGTCCATTAACTGCCACTTTTCTTCACATTCCGTACACGCAATACCAACCACCACTTTTCCTCACTCACCAGACAAGAGGTATCACAATAATCTTTAGACGTAGAGAAGAAAAATCACAATCAAACACAAACAGTATAGGGAGTTCCCAATGCAATCTAAAATGCCACAGCCTATCAATCAAATGGGAATTTTCATTTAAAAGCTGCTTCCCCTCACACTCCAGCACATACATTGGATTACAACACCGTTCTCTTTACACATAGGTTCATAGCTACAAGTAAAACCATTCAGCCAAAGGTTTTCCCAAGGGACTTTGAGATAGAACTTCCTTATGTTGCAACAAAACTCACAAATAATGACACAGGGGATACAAAAATGCCAGAGCCTATCAAACAAATGGGAATCCAAAGGGGATATACATCACTCGAACTAGAAGGTTCAAAACCCTCCCCAAATGGGTGGCCTAATCCTCCCATTCCTTGGGAAACCCACCCCAAATGGTGGCCTAGTCCCCCCATTCCCTGGGAACCACAAATGAGCTCCAAATTCAAACCACTTTCCCTACTTCCACTCAACCTCATGACTTCCACCCCCTAAATGTGCCTGAAAATAAACCGAACCAACAGGAAGTTCTGAAAAACCTCCATATGGGTAGAATTAGGGTCTCAGCATGTAGACGAGGGAACTTATCCAACTAAAAGGCTGGCGTCTGGATGTTTCCAAATCCATTTCCTTCTCCTCAACTCAGTTCAGGTTGCAGGGAGCTGCATTTACTTCAGGGAAACAGAGATGGGAGTTACCCAGAGCTAAAACAGGCTCCGGCAGCTTCTGGGGCCATCTCTTGCTCTCTCACCTCGAAAAGTTATTCCTCCTACCAGCAAAGACCCATGGCTTTGACCCAGGGTTGCTCCCTGCCTCTTTGTGGGGTGCCATTCCACCAGGGTGCCCATGGCCCACCCAAGGGGCCAAATTCTGTTACCAAAAGTTCAGTACTTGCCCCCAAGACTGCATCAGAAGAACAAGGCCAAGTGATTTGAGAAGAAGGAAAGATGAGTTTATTAATTTGCTGACAAATAAAGAGGCTGACAGACTCCCATCTCAAAGTACCAGTGTCCTGAAAATGAGAATTTTAAAAAACATATGTACACCACCATGAGCTTGATGGCTTCCCAATACTTAAAGGCTTTTCTGATGAAATGGGTGGTGATAGTAACAGATGTGATTTTTTGATATAATGAAATATGTCAACATTTGTGAGATCTCCCTAATTTGGTGAATGAATATCTTCGAAGTGACCAATGTATGACATTGACAAAGTCATGCCCGGTTAAGATATCTTTTCAAAATGCAAGATACTTCAGTGGATTTTAATGTAGTAAAATGTGAAAAGTTGACTGGTATAGTTTCAGATTAAACATTATAACTAACCTTGAAGAAACTACCACTTGCCAAGTATCAGCATAATATCAAAAAAGAAAATCCTCTCTTTGCCATCTTGTGGTTTAAAAAAAAAAAAAGAAAAGAAAATCCACAATTATATGAAACAAGTATAATATATACCTCCTTTTTTCCAATAGCATCTCTGGGTGAGGCTAGGTTTTCTTCAAATTCTTCAATTTAAATAACATATTGCAACAGATTGAATGCAAAAGCAGAATACAGCTGTCTTCTATTAAACATGAAACATGAAAAAGATTTGTAAACAAGTAAAAAAAGCCATTCATTTTCACTATAATTTATTTTTAATTGACAAATAACAACTATGTATTTATGAGGTACAATGCGATGTGTAGAGATTATACATATACACATAATAGAATGATTAAATCTAGCTAATTAACATATCCATCACCTCATCTACTTACCATTTTTTGTAGTGAGAACATTTTAAATCTCCTCTTTTAGCAATTTTGAAATATACATTATTAACTATAGTCACCATTCTGTGCAATAATTGATCACCAAAAGTTATTCCTCATGTCTGAGACTTTATGCAATTTGACCAGCCTCTCTCTTTACCCCATTTCATAAATGTTATCTATGTTAAATAGTAATGGGTTAATTTTATTATGTTTAAATGAACAAGTATTTTTAAATGTCTCAGTTTTAATTTACAATATAATAAATATTAATAAGTACTTTGGTGTTCTCAACAATTATTCAGAGCTCAAAGAAATCTTGAGATTAAAAAGTTTGAAAACTGCTGATATAGACGATGAGAACCCTCTGGCTAAAACAGCCAGAATAAGAAATTGAGGGATGAGGGGACTAATATCTTTGAATTTTTAACACATTTGGAAAACAGAAGTTACTTCCAGATGTTAATTTCTGTGTATGTTTAAACTTTAATCTACAAGGGGATTTAATCATTCAACTCTAATCTCTTGCTAGAAAATTTATAATGGGAGAAGGTTTGGAGTTAAAGTTGAAATATCTATGTTGTTGTACTATATTGTTATATTTTGCTGTTATTTGTCATGCAATTTTATCTCAAAATCTCTGTATTAGAGACACCAGAATGAGCTGAATTTGGACAGTATGGGTAAAGATAATTGAAAATGGAGATGGAAGAAGGATTGCATTTCAGCCTTAGCTTTGAATTTACTGATTTCAGAGTGGCCTTGGCTTTGATTACACTAATCCACCTTTCTGACTCATACCAGAAACTTCTTTGAGCAAAATCTATACTTCCCTGGAGATATCAGGGGGGTGCCCAAAAGACGATAGTTGGTATAGGAGAAACATCAGAAGCATGAGTGGGTCTCCCGAGAGCCAGCTGGTCTCCTTCGGGTGGAGAACAGCCACACCTCTGCCGGGCTCCAGGGCCAAATGCTCCATCTCCACTCCTGGAGTCTCCCCTCCTGAGACAGAATGGCCTTAGCTCGAACTCTGCCCTCCACCACCCTGGCATTCACTGTGCCTCAGGGCAGGTGCTACAACACATCTGTTGGTGGTTTTGGAGTAAGGAACTGTTCTGTTGTGGCTACTATTCCTTTTCTTCTGCAAGTGCCCGGAGAGCATGGGTTCTCTTCTACCCCAGCCCCTAGGGAGTGATTGGTGTAAGAGTCTGCCTAATTCTCAAGTTTAGAATTAGGAAATCAACTTGCTCATGGATATAAGCCACATTCTCCAAAATCATCCCATCAGTAAAAGTGGTGAGATACTGGTTTCCATACTTTGTCCTACCTTTCTGTCTTACCTCTCAGGAGGTTCAAAAGCCAGGTAGGGAAGCAGAAGTTGTTTACTGGGTGATCTCAAATACTATAAGAGATGAGCTTAGGGCCATTTGATTCAGAGGTCATGCTCTTTCCACTTCATTACTATGCTTCTACTTCGTGTTTTTCTGTAGCACAAAGACCAATACCTTCATAATAAATATGTATGGAATGCATGATGGATGAATGAATGAATGAATGAACTAGTGAAGGGGACACTATCGCAGCACTGCATTGTCTCCTATTGCGTGAACTGGTATTCAAAATCAGGCAGAATATTTCTCTATGATTTCAAGTGATGACCAGCTTATAAAGTAAATGCTTGTATTTATTAAAACTCAGTGGCTTTCTTTACATTAAGAAGGTGGTTAGTCTTGAGAAGTAGGATGACATAATATACTGAGACAGGGTAAGAGTAGCTATGAGAACTACATTACCTCCCTCCAAATTCATTAATTTCACTTAAATGAGAGGTAAGCGTCTCTAAGAGAAAGCTCATAAGCATCCACAGACCATTTGAATCCTATATTTGTTGCTGACTATGGCAGTGCACCTTTCTCCTTTGGCCACAATTCAAAGAAAATAAAGCTTTTCCCCAGCTACTTCACAGGTAATTGGCCCGCTACATGCATGTTTTTATATTAAAAACCATATTTAGTGATTACTTCCTATGTACAAAGATATATAATGAGAAGATATATGGGAAAACCCAAAAAGTGTAATATATGGGCCCTATATTAGTTATCTGCTGTTGCTTAACAAATTACCCCTGTGGTGTTATGATATATATTTTTTTTCCATAGTTCCTGGGTTCTAATCCCATAGTCCTTGTTATAATGTAGGGGTTCTTCAGCGGTCAAGAGCAGCCTCAGAAAACAGAATCTTTCTCTCTCTGAACTTCTCCTGTCCTCCTTTCACCTGTCCAAGGCAGGACTCTAATCTGACTGTGAGTCAAAAGACCCTCATTCCAGAGAGGGTCTTGCTCCACACCCTGAAGGAAGGAATGCTGCACAGAGAGGCCAGGGAGAATTGGTACAGACCTTACTGGATTTAGATCATGTAGTTTTTGTCCAATCACATATTTTCTTTCAATCTGTCCCATACTGGCTTCTCCAAATGTAAGGCATATTTGCATTGGTATTATTGCTGTATCTATTTCCAATCACATTTCAACACGGCTGTCCATGCTTCAGTCATGGACAAACAACGAAGTCTCCACAAATGGCCCAAAAGACATGGTTTCAGGGAGTTTCCAGACAGCTAAACACATGGAAGTTTCTGGAGGGTGGTGCACCCAGGGAGGGAATGGCAGCTCCACGCTCCTTCCCCAAACCTCGCCCTACACATCTCTTCATCTGTATCCTTTGTAATATCTTTTATAATAAACCAGTAAGTGCTCCCCTGAGTTCTGTGAGCCATGTCAGCAAGTTAATTGAACCCCAACTTGAAGCCGGTAGGTCGGGAATTCCAGAAGCCCCGACTTGTGACTGGTGTCTGGTAGAGCAGGGGCAGTTTTGGGGACTGAACCCTCACCCTATGGAATCTCCAGGTAGATAGTGTCGGAATTGAATTAGAAGACACCCAGCTGGTGTCTGCCATTCGGTGTGTGGAGAAAAATCCTCACATCTGGTCACAGAAGTCTTCTGTGTTGATTGTTGTGGGGTTTGAAGGTCAACTAAATCCTCAGGAAAGATTAATTCAAGAAGGTCCCACTCTCAGGTAATTGTGTCTCAGAGGAAGGGAAATAGTTTTTTCATTGAATAAAATTCATTGAGCTCTTAATAAATTCTGGGTACCAGACTGGCCCCATTGACCCTTAGATAAATGTGGAGTTCACACGACAATGAGGAAATCAAACATGTGAACACATAATTATAGGGTAATATAATATGGCAGGGCACTGATCGGACTATATGCTTCAAACTTGGAAGGACTGAGGAGAGCTGCTAACTCAGTAGGACATGGGGGTATCAGGAAAGATTTCTAGGAATAATTGATATCAAATCTCAATCTCAAAAGATAACTTATAATTGTCCAAGCATCCAGGCCAGAAGAGACAGCATGAGAAAAGATATAAAGGTGAGACAGGCATGGAATGTGTAAGAGACCGAAGTTGGAGTGTTGATGGAGAAGGCAGAGATCTGCAGCATGGAGTTGGAGTCATAATCAGGGCCACTTGTGGAGAGCCGGTAGTTGGGTCTCTTGGATTATAAGTGATGGAAAATCTTTGGTTTTTGTTTTCAAGAGGAATAGTATGGTCAGGTCTATATTTGAGATAGATCACTCTAACAGCTTTGTGTAGGAAGAACTTGAGCAAAACAAGACTGCAGAGATAGACCAATTAGAAAATACTTGCTAAAGATGCAAATGGGGTGGTGAGAACCATAACTAGGGCGATGATGACAGCCAAGCAATAAAAAGACAGATTTGTCAATTAATAATAGATCCAGCACCAGGGACATCCAGCAAAAGGCAGCAGGCTCATTTTCCAGCAGGAAGGGAAAGTACAGTAAGTATGATGCAGTGAGATAGAGGGAATTATTCTGGTGACCTGTATTCCAAGGGTAAGAGAGAGGATATTGCAGAGGTTGGTCATTTCTACTATTAGGTCCGGTTTGCTAGACTATGTGTCTCGGAGGAATGCATCTACTTGTGACCGCCTAGACTCTTAGTTACTAGTAAAGGAGGGAAGAGCACCTTCTTGACAATAAAATCCAAGTCACAGAATATCTGTGGACTGTCTCTTCATGTAAATCAAGCACTGGGATCTTTTTATTATTATTATTATTATTATTTTAACATTAACTTACCTGATTTGCCTATTTCACCTGCAGGGAAGCCAGATGTAATATATGTAAATATACACTGAGAGACCTGGGTTCTTTCATGTAGCCAGATGCCCTTAACACCTCCACTGAGTATAGCATCACTGCCTTCCAGTTTTAGTATTTTTCATATCAGAAATTTTTGGCCAGGTGCGGTGGCTCACGCCTGTAATCCTAGCACTCTGAGAGGCCAAGGTGGGCAAATTGTTCAAGGTCAGGAGTTCAAAACCAGCCTGAGCAAGAGCCAGACCCCGTCTCTACTATAAATAGAAAGAAATTAATTGGCCAACTAATATATATAGAAAAAATTAGCTGGGCATGGTGGCGCATGCCTGTAGTCCCAGCTACTCGGGAGGCTGAGGCAGAAGGATCTCCTGAGCCCAGGAGATTGAGGTTGCTGTGAGCTATGCTGGCGCCACGGCACTCACTCTAGCCTGGTCAACAAAGTGAGACTCTGTCTCAAGAAAAAAAAAAAAAGAAATTTTTTTTGGTTCTTTATCAAATCCACCTAGTACACTTCATTGTATTTTCAATACTTTCATTTATTAAAACATATCAGACATACTCACTTTACATTCTATGTTATTTTAATGACTATTGGTTTTGCAAGGTTAGTTCTGTACTTTGTATTTGCTGCTGACTTTTGTTTATGGTGGCTAGTTTTTGCTTAATGTTTTTTAAAATTATGAACCCTTTTTCTTTAGAACTTTTATCTATAGGAATTTTTTGAGGCCATAGTTGAAAGTATGTTCATCTAGAGAGTATTTACATTTGCTTCTTCCAGCCTCCTGAAGGCTCTATCAACACAAGGCTGCAGTAAATTAAATCTTGTACAACCAAACAGGCAGAGGAATTTTGGTCCTGTGATTATAAATCTGTGGTTAGAAATAAGTAGAAAATTTTTTTCCTCCAATTCTTGAAAGCCAAGAATGAGACAATCTGGTGTGTATTTCCAATGTCTTTATCAGCAGGGCAAGTTTTTTTTTCTATGTGTCCACTTTAGAGGTGCTAGATTTATACAGGAACTCTGACTTGACACCCCTTTCCTGTTAAGGCAGGCTTTGTCTCCTGTCCCTGCGTATTTATCCCATTAACACCCCAAAAACAGGTATCAGGTTTTACTAAATACCCCTGGGCAAACACTGGCTTCGGCACTGCTACCTTGCTCTTTTAGATTTGTATTATCACGAGGTTTCTAGAAGGATCCTAAGAAATTGCTTTACTTTCTCAAAGCTCTACTTGCATCTTAAAAGATGGGAGAGGTTGATTTTTTTAATAGAGCATTTTTAGGTCCTCTGTCCTAGGAAAGTTCTCTCTGAACATCTAAACTGCCACTTTGCAGAAATTGGAGGTTGGAGCTAATCTTATGCTATGCCACAAGGAAGACAAGTCATTTACTTATGTCTTATGCTTGAGATTCAATCAATAAAGAAGACAGTTGGAAAAAAGGAGTTAAGAAGGCCAAGTTGTCTTTTGTTCCACATGGTCTACCAAAAAGGGTCATAAAGGAGGGCAGAATGGGCATTAGACAAGTCAATATCTGAGTGCTGTTAAGAAGCAATAAAGTGTCAAAGGATGAGACCATTGCTCAATGTCTTAAACAAACAACAACAAAAAACCCACAAAACTGAATTTCTTACTTCCTTAAGTCACAAAGAGTTATACTGTATGGGAACAATCTCTCAGGAAGAGTAGGCACCTGATCTTATACAGGGTATTTGGAAAGTATGGGGTTCAGGGATTGGTAGACGTTTAGAGGCAGAAGTGGAGTGATATAAGCCATAGAAATACATCTACTCAGGTGAGACCATTGTCGACAGGTCCACTTTTAGAAGGCTGTTTACTGGAGTGAGTCCATTTCCTACGGGCTGACTTTCCAAACCAAGAGGCTGACGCTGATTAGTTGGCTTTCAGAAGCATATTCATTGAGGGGAGTTGTTGATTGATTAAATAGGTTTAAAACTGGTTCTGATGCTATAAAATTGTCCTTTTTTTTTTTTTTTAAATAAGCAGGTTTAAACTTCATTTTGGTGGTTACTTGTTACCATGGCTACAGAATAATTAGTCTTTTCCTAGGCGTATGGGTATTTTTTGTTGGCAAAAGAAAATGTCATCAAAAAGAAATATGCAATAATTTGTAGAATTAAATCCCCACAAAATTTCTGTATTTTTAGATAGGACTAAAATCCTCAAATTAGCATTAACCACAGCCTCTATTAACTGCATATGTGCATATATGTACATATTCATTCTGTGAGAATGGTTGATTGGTTGTCAAAAGGTTTATCTAGGCTCTCACACCTTCAGTGACACCTTCGCTGTACAATTCAAAGTATTACCTTGTTCACAGGTCATAAAGCAAAGTTCTCAATCGTAAGAGTTCAGTCATTGTTACAAAGTCTATGTAGTAAAGGATGAAAGGAGACATGCAGCCTAGGATATTTTTTAACAAAGTATGAAATCAAAAATATTATGCTTGATACTTAATGAATTAGGAAAAAAGTGAACTCAGACATCTAATTTCCTGATGATTTTAATTAATATCAATTACACGGAAATGAAAGTACAGTGAGATAACCAGTAAGAAATGCCACAAGTATTGGTCTTAGATTGTATTCGAAGGGCACTGTTAGGTAGTGGTCAAGAGCTCGGCCCCAGAGCTGGACTGCCTGGAATCACAGATCAGCTCTCTACCTGTCTGCTTCCTCATCCGCTGTTGTGGACTGAATTGTGTCCCCCTGAAAATTTATACTTTGCACTTCTAACCTCCTGTACCCCAGACTGTGACTTTACTTGGAAGTAGGGTGTTGACAAAGATAATTAGGATTAAATGAGAGGGCCGGGTGCAGTGGCTCACGCCTGTAATCCTAGCACTCTGGGAGGCCGAGGCGGGTGGATTGCTTGAGGTCAGGAGTTCAAAACCAGCCTGAGCAGGAGTGAGACCCCGTCTCTACTATAAATACAAAGAAATTAATTGGCCAACTAATATATAGAGAAAAAATTAGCCGAGCATGGTGGCGCACGCCTATAGTCCCAGCTACTTGGGAGGGTGAGGCAGGAGGATTGCTTGAGCTCAAGAGTTTGAGGTTGCTGTGAGCCAGGCTGATGCCACGGCACTCATTCTAGCCTGGGCAACAAAGTGAAACTCTGTCTCAAAAAAAAAAAAGATTAAATGAGGTCATTAGGGTGGAATAGGACTGTTGCCCTTGTATGAAGAAGAGATTAGGACACAGATACGTGCTGACAGGTGACCATGTGAGAGCCCCGCAAGAGGGTGACCATCTGTAAGCCAAGAAGAGAAGCCTCAGAAGAAACCAATCCTCCTGACACCTTTATCTTGGATGTGCAGCCTCCAGAGCCCTGAGAAACTCAAATTCTATTGTTTCAGGCACCCAGTCTGTGGTGTTTTGTTATGGCAGCCCTAGCAAACTAATACGTCTATTAAATGGTATTCAATTCACGTCATAGGGTAGCTGTGAGGTGTCTGAGTGTGTTTTGTGTTGCTACAAACAGATACCCTCTGGAGGGTAATTTATAAAGACAAAAGGTGTATTTGGCTCATGATTCTGGTGGCTGAAAAGTTCAAGACTGAGCATCTGTGTCTGGCAAGGGCCTCGTGGCAGAAGGCGAAGGGGAGCCGGCATGTGCAGAGATCACGTGGCGAGAGAGGAAGCAAGAAAGAGAGAAGTCAGTGCCATGGTGTTTTTAACAACCAGCTCCTGCAGAAACTAATAGAATAGAATCCACTCATCCTCGATTAATCTATCATGATGGATCCGCCCCCATGACCCAACCACCTCCCATTAGGCCCCACCTCCAACATGGGGGACCAAATTTCAACATGAGGTTTGGAGGGGACACACATCCAAACCATAGCATGAGACTAAATTAATAAATGCAAAGTAATCATAGTGGCTAACATTTACTGACCACTTAACTATATGCCCTAGCACTATGATCAAAGCCTGGTGCATAGCTGCTGCTCTATCAATGCACTTAGTATTTTTATTATTTTTCTAAAATATTAAGATTTGCTCAGTAAGAACAGAATGCAATTCTAACCATAATTTTGGATTTGGTTTTAAGTATTAACTAGTCACCGCTCACCTTACTTCCAAACTTGGGAAAAAGCATTATCTCCTCTTATGAGTGGCAAGTATGTATAGTTTTTCATTAGCACATAGCTAACTTGCAGTTCGAGGAGTGAAAATAATTCATTTAACCTCATCCAGTCCATTATATCAAGTAAGAGCAGGGGAATTTATGCTATTTTGGGTGTCAGGCAGTGATTCACTATATTAAATGAGATTATCACTTTTGACCTGCCCTTTTCCTCTTTAGAGATCTTAACCTAACTCCACTTGGAGTCGTAGGGAGTTGGATATAAATTTTAAGTGCTGACAGAAGAGACTTACCATGTCAGTGGGAGGTAGAGACAACTAGAAGAAAAGCATGGTTTAGAATGGAAGTAAGGATAGCAGCTCATAAATTTGCCCAGGTTGGACAGGGAACGAAGACAAGAGGATGGATATGTTGAGCACCTGACAGTGACTGGAGAAATTTAATGCAGGTTATGATACGATGATAAATGAGCACGTTTGGTGGAGTGTTTTTAGCATCAATGTGTAAGAACAACTGAGAGGCAAATAGCCTTTAACATGATCCTAGAAAACCTGGAAAATTCCTGCAGTGATGGTGAAGGGGTCATTTGGTAAAGTGACCTTGTACGGAAATTCACTAGTAAGTGTTCCTCTGGTCCTATAGAAAGACAACGTGCAACAGAATCTAGAACTCCATGGAAGTCAAGCTAAAACAGATATGCTGAGCTCTGCTCCACTCTAATCCTGGAACAGAGAAAAATTATTATGGTAAAGTTTAGCAACACACATTAACAGGGAGAAGGCAAGTTTGGATTTCAGACTTCAGAAGTCCAGTTTCTGTGTTGCAGGGACACGCAGAGACTTGAAATATTAATAGATCAACAAAATATAGGCTAGTGGAATTCCAGTTGACTTTGCTTTAGTAACTATTTAAGAATCACATATAATTAAGACATATGATGTGTTTATATATAACAAGCTGTTTGAATTTTTTAATTTCAGAAACAGAAACAGTTTTCATGTTATTCCTTATATTAGTCAAATATTTTGTCATTAATATATGAAGCTAAACTTCAGCCCAGCCTCTAGACCAATGATCATAAATTCCATATTTATTGCATTAGGTAATTGAATTCTTGAGTGTTCTCTGTCTCATTGTCCCTGCTCTTCACCTCCCCTAAGAAGACTGCCCCATAAATTTATAACAAATCATCTTTCAGAAATTGGACCGACTCCTAGCTTGTGAGTTTCTTGATATATGATCTTAATGTATAGTTTGGTTTAACTTGATACGTTAATTCAGTAGATATGTGCCAAACTTTGATGACTTTTCCCCACAAAAACCCAAGCTCCACAAAATCGAAAGACAAAAATAAAAACAAACCTTTTCTCCCATGCAAGTTAGTTAGTGTGATATTAAATTGCCTCAAACAGCATTTCCTGTTATGAGGTATTTCAAATACATTGAGGAGTCTAAAAAGTATATTTAAATAGTCTCACCTTTATCCTGCATCAACTATAAAAGGGGGAGGAGGAGCTGAGTTTAACCTGTTAACTAGGAATATTCTGGGTAGTACTGTTTGGCTTTGTATACATACAATTACTAGCTGAGTGCCGATTGCAGATTTATGAATAGAATAACTGAAAGAACAGGGCTTCTTTGCTAAGCTGTTAATTGAGTTTACAGCTGTCAGAGTAGGCTGGGTGTGGTGGCACACACCTGTAGGCCCAGCTACATGGGAGGTTGAGGCAGGAGGATTGCATGAGCCCAGGAGTTGGAGGTTGCAGTGAACTGTGATTGCACCACTGCACTCCATTCTGGGCGACAGTGAAAAACCCTGTCTCAAAAAAAGAAAGAAAGAAAAAGAAAGCTCCAATACAGTTGTCAAAGTAACTCTCATTTTTATTTGTACATAAAACCAAAATGATAAAGACATCACTGAAAAAGATTCTTGGGCTTATGGTTACATAAAGAACAAGTCTGATACCTATTCGGTACAGTGAACACTATTCTGGTGACAGGCACACCAAAAGCCCTACTTAAGCATTATACAAGGTATCTGTGTAACAAAAAAACTTGTACCCTCTTAATTAATATTTTGAAATAAAAAAAAACCAATTTGATAATTTACAGACTCAACTGATCAGATTAGCTGATTTGAACTTTAAAATTCTTTTTTTTTTAACATGGCCAGAGGGGATTGGATGAACTTTAAAATTCATCAAACCAGTTGCTTTACTGAATTGACTGCTAATTCATTTTAGAATATGAGTGAATTAGCCCCATATGTAGGATTTAAATTGCTACTCTATACTGTGGTTGTTTTCCAAGATAGATAGCTGTAGGCCTACTATTCATTAGCAGTTACAATTTCTATCTGCATGCTCCCTGCTCCATCTCCAACAATCCATGTAAACCACCTTTAATCAATGAAGAATCATTGTATTATAATCAGTGGTAATGTCATAAACTGCTATGAGACACGGCGACCAGCAGTTCCCGGATGGGAATGGAAAATGAAAATAGGGAAATAAAGGTGTCAATTTCCAGACGGTGAGAGATGCCTCCCTATTGTTCCTGCTTAATGATGGAAATTGTTATTACCCAGATGGATATTAACAAACAGCAGGAAAGTTGGCTTGCATTCACTATAATTAATGAATACAGTGACTTGGAGTGTTAATTTGTTATCAATGTAACTGCATGAAAGTTATCAACATAATTTCCTCTGACAAGTGATTCATTCTAGAAAAAAACACGATGAAGTCTCTGTGGCTAGTTATTGACATCTGTAACCTGCTTTTTTTCCTTTTCTCACCCAATCTGCAGGTATCCAGGCTGGCTTGATAACACTAATGGTATGCAAAGGGAAGGCTGTGATTTACTGAGACACACCTTCCTGTATAAACAAGGCAAGGTTCATTATCACTTCTAGAAAGTGTCTCCAACGGAGGTGACAACTCATGTTATAAATAGTGTTTTCTAAAGATCCAGAAACAAAATGAGCTGGGCTCAGGATTTGAAAACACATTGCAGACAGACCAGGGCGAATTAGTATGCACTGAGGAATTATCTCAGCCTCCTATTGATGCTAACATTTATTTCTACTTAATTGCAGAGAATGACAACTAGGAGAGGAAGACAATAAGTATAAAAGAATAACATTTGCCAGATAGAATTCAACATCCTGACCAATTTCAGCATCTCTTGGGAGACCTTTGTGTCAGCACTTAAAAGAAGGAAAAAGGGAGGCACCACCTTCCTTCTGTGCTTTTGTGGATCCATTTGCCTGCTGCTTGGGCCTCAGACTAATCCATGAGTCATCCTTCGCAGAGAGGGAGGATGGCGGTGGGAGGAGCGGAAATGGAAGCAGTTCTCTCTTATCTATTTGCAAGGGCTTTATTTGAAAAAGGCTAAATATAATTGAAGCTAATATTATTAGCATGCATCAACTCTCAGATTTTTTTAAAGATCCATTTGTTTGATACATTCATTTTCATAAAAGCTTTTGCATGAGTTGGATGCTTTTAACTTTCACTCTATTAACTGAAAGTGGTCAGGAAGAAAATGAATATTCCGGAGCAGCAGTGGGCTCTTGTTTACGGATCTCTGACATACACCACTAGTCCCCTTGTTGCCTAGGGGGGGTACTGCGATTCCAAATAAACAGGACTGAATGCTTTATCCTTAGAAGGATGCCCCTCCTCAAAATGCCCTATATTTAGAAATGTAGAAGAAGTGGCTTGACCATTCTAAATATTTTTAGTGCCAATCTACCCACAGTTAAGCATCTGTCTTAATATTTCTGGAAACGTCTTTACTTGAAGGCAGCAGGTGGCATGTGCCACCAGCAGAGCAACTGGGTTTCATGCAAACAAATGTGTTCTGCCAAATGTAGCTTTTGAACAGAGTAGAAAACAAAGGAAGATGGCCGTCGATTCCAGGAAGGAGGTAAAGGAAAGGATTTTTAGGTGCTGAGGACATATTCTCAAATAAGCCAAGTGCTTAGGGCACAGAAGTAGCATATTTTTTCAGGTCAAATGAATGTAAGCTATTTACAACTGCTGCTTTTTTGAGGCAAGGAGCAGATTTTTAAGGATAAAATCACGCTCTCTAAATTTCTTGTTTGACTCACCCCTTCCTGGGCTACAGACACAAATAAAAAACGATATGATGGCAACCTAAAGTCCAAGAACCTGGTAAAATGTAAACATATTTTCCAAATAGTTGGAAAAGCTTCAATATTTCTAATGCTGGTTTCACATCAGAATGGTGTCACCGCCAGACTAATGATACAAGGACGTGTGACCCAACCTATAACGCAGTACCCATTTAGTCACTGGGTTGCCTCCACATAAGACACAAACATCCCTTTCCTAATTGAGGAATGTAACTTCCAAAAGGTTTTGAATATTTGAATTGCATGAGTTCAAACATGAACCTGGAAGTTCAAACTCATATTCAGGCCCAGGGAACTGTTAAAATAAAGCCCCTACCTGTATTTGTCACACATTTGCACTCTCTGGCTCACTTCTAAATTTGTTCTTTGGCTATAACACTCTGTGAAAGAAAGGAGGGTCCGTGCCTGCTGGGCTGGGATATAGAGGAGATCATAGGGCTTTGAAAAGGAGACACTGCCTGAGGACAGAGAGGGGAAAAGGCTAAGAGACTCTTGGACGCCCAGTGAACCCTGGGAAGCTGAGAGGGACGGAAGAGGCTCACACTGAGGTCACAAGGCTGGAGAAATAAGAAGAGGGCAAGAAAAAAAGAGCAACAAAGAAAGCGCGGGTGATCTGGGGCAAGTTGGGGCTAGCAGGACATCTCACTGATGCCCTGGCATTACCAGTGGATGTGCCACTGTCTCCTTGCCTTCCTCCCTCCTCCCTTCAACAGGCATCATTAAGCACCTACTGTATTCCAGACAATACCAGGCACTATGGATGATCGCAATGAGTAGGGAATCTCTGGTTTGTGCCAAGTTCAGTTCCAGCAACTACTCAACACTCATACATTTGGACACTATTCCATTCTAAGAAAAATCCCATTGTATCAGCCAGGGCCCAGAATCCTAGTGGCAAGAATTCTGTCACTAACTTTCAAACTCCTTGAGGACAATGATGATTCTCCACACATGAAGCCCGGTGCCTCTCACATAGCACCTGCTGACAATATATTGTGAGTAAATAAATTAATGTTTAAATGGACATCTCAATGTATTTAAAATATTTTATGTTTACAAAATATAACTCTGTCAAGAGTCTATATAAAGTACTCAAAAGAATTTATATTTATTTATTATATTTATTATTTAAAGAAAATAATACTCTAACAAACAGCTGAGATTCAGTTGAACAAATAGGACATTTCTCTCTGGGAGGCCAAGGCAGGCAGATTGCTCGAGGTCAGGAGTTCGAAACCAGCCTGACCAAGAGCGAGACCCCATTTCTACTATAAATAGAAAGAAATTAATTGGCCAACTAATATATATAGAAAAATTAGCCGGGCATGGTGGCGCATGCCTGTAGTCCCAGCTACTCGGGAGGCTGAGGCACCAGGATTCCTTGAGCCCAGGAGATTGAGCTTGCTGTGAGCTAGGCTGACGCCATGGCACTCACTCTAGCCTGGACAACAAAGTGAGACTCTGTCTCAAAAAAAAAAAAAAAAAAAAACCAATAGGACATTTCTAAGTCTTTGAAGCCCTCCGTATGCATTTCCCAAATTGCCTCCTGGTCTATCACCCCATTCTGCAATAACTAATATCATAAATTTTGTGTTTATAGTTTCCTTGCTTCTATTTATGGTTTTACCACAGAAAGTTAATCCTCATTATTTGGGGATTCAGTATTTGTGAATTCATCTACTCTATAAAATTTATTTGTAATCCCCAAATCTATACTCATGGCTCTTTCTTGATCATTTGCAGACACACACAACGTGGCGAAAATTTTGAGTCAACCAATGCGGTGCCCTTGTCCCCAGCTGAGGCTGAGCAAGGTGACGCTCAGCTTTCTTATCTCAGCTCTCATATTGTAGGCAAGTGTCCTTTTCATGGTCTTTAGTGCCATATTATTTGCAACTTTGGGCTTTTTGTTGGTGATTTCATTGTTTAAAATGGCCCCCAAACATAATCCTGAAGTGCTATCTAGTGTGTGTAAGTCCAAGAAGGCTATGATGTGCTTTATGCCAAAAGTGCATGTATTAGATAAGCTTCATTCAGGCATGAGTTCGATGCTTTGCAGTGTGTGCCATGTTAACAAATCAACAATATAATATACAGGCATACCTAGGAGATATTGCAGGCGCAGTTCCAGACCACCACAATGAAGCAAATAACCAGAGTGAGTCGCCCAAATTATTTTGTTTCCCAGTGCAGTTGAAAGTTATGTTTATACTATACCATAGTCTATTAAGTGTGTAATAGCATTATGGCTGAAAAATATGCATACATATTTCAGTTTAAAAATACTATATTGCTAAAAAATGCTGACGATCATCTGAGCCTTTAGCAAGTCGTAATCTTTTTGTCGGTGGATCTTGCCTTGATGTGGATGGCTGCTGACTGGTAAGGGTGGTGCTTACTGAAGGTTGGGCTTTGCTGTGGCAATTTCTCAAAATAAGACAACTATGAAGTTGGCCTCATCCTTTGACTCTTCCTTTCCTGAAAGAAATCTCTGCAGCATGGGATGCTGCTCGATAGCATTTTACCCACGGTAAAACTTCTTTCAAAATTTGAGTCAATCCTCTCAAACCCTGCCTTTACTTTACCAACTAAGTTCATGTAATAGTCTAAATTCTTTGTTGTCATTTCAACAATGTTCACAGCATCTTCACCAGGAGTAAATTCCATCTCAAGAAACCACTTTCTTTGCTTGTCTTTAAGAAGCAACTCACAAGTTAAAGTTTGGTCATGAGATTAAAGAAATTCAGTCACACCTTCAGGCTCAACTGCTAATTGAGCTCTCTTGCTATTTCTACCACATCTGCAGCGACTTCCTCCACTGAAGGCTTGAACTCCTCAAAGCCATCCACAAGGGTTGTTATCAACTTCTTCCAAACTCCTGTGAATATTGATGTTGTGATCTCATCCTTTGAATCACAAATGTGTGTTTCCTGCCAGTGCCCACCTAAGTACCCCCACTAAATCTCAAACTCATTATACCTAAAACATATTTTATCATCTCCTCTTACAAAAGAATGAAGCAGATTTTAAGTATAACTGGTCATTGCCTTAAAACCTCGGTATTGTCAGAATCCTGGGTTTTGGTACCGGGATTCTGGTACCAGGATTTTGGAGTCAGCCCTCGCTTGCTTCTTGGTGTGCTATTGGCTGAAGAACGACCGGACACACCAAAGTGTCAAGTCCAGACTATTATCCCAGTCCTCTGAGTCCTTTCTTGGAAAAATCATCAGCCAGGCCAACATGACAGAGTAACTCAGGCAGGGAGCAATTTCATAAGAGAAGCTCTTTATTGTAGAATAAAACGAGTCTGCCTCCAAGAATGGAGAGAGACAGACTAACTCACCCACTGGCTGACCCACTCACTTTCTCACTACTGACTTCTTGTTTCCTTTTATTAGCCCAGGCTGGAAGAGGGCTCTTGGGAGGTGTAGGATGTTATCAAATGATCAACAGGTGTCCTGCATATATGAGCTCCCTCTAAGAAAGCCCACCCCAGGGAGGAGGGGATGAACCTCAATGCAGACTCAAGCTAATGTCATATTAATTACCCTTAGGTTACTCTAGGTCACTTTCCAAATCTTATTATGCCTGGGCTGAGAAATTCCTAGACTAATAAAGCATGCCCTCCTTCCCCAGGTGTGGCAGTTGCTGGGGATAGGATTAAGGGTGGAGCAGCGCCAAAATGGAGTGCCCACCCTCATCCTTCTTCCCAGGTGAAGTAAATGCTCTAAACAGCACCAAAACAGGGAACCCTTGTTTGGAGAAGAGCCAGAGATCCTAACTATCTACCTAACAGTATCATTTTAGACTCCTTCATCTCCTTTACTTCCAAATACTACTGGTTTCTCAATCTGGTCCTAGTAGTAGAATGTACCCCACCATCCTGACTCCAAAGGATATGTCCATGTCTCTATTTTCATCTCCCTCTCCCTCTCCTAGATAATTGCATCCACCCTGTTAACCGGCTGTGTTTTTCTTATTCCCATTTTGCTAATTAAACCAATCTTCACTATGGTTTAATGTATGTAAAAGAACAGCCTGGGCAGTGGGAAAAAATTTGTATTCGTTTAAACACATTTCTCGGATGTTGATATCATACTAGCCTCTTTCGCTTGGGTATGTACATCACAGAAAGGAACCATGATAGTAGACCTCACATTTCCCTTCATTAATTTGTACAAATTAAAGCTGCTGTTATTGATCATCTCCTTAGTACAGGGCACTGGGTGAGGAGATCAGGGGATATAAAGATGTGTAAACAAGAACCTGTAGTCTAGAGCCGATGCAATCAACTAGTTCCATTGGTTGAAATTGTGACTATTTGAAATCTCTTTTACATTTTTGGAGACTGACAGCCAGAATTGTTAATTCCCGATCATCTCTCTTACCTTTAGTTCTGTAAATAACTGGACCTACTACTCTACTACACACACCCAGTTCATAAATCTTAGGCACAGATACAGTTATTTTTGTATCCTCCTTCAAAAGATGTTTTCTTTCACCCCACCTCTAACCTTGGATATAACAAACAGACAGCAAGGGCCATTGTCCTTCAGAACTGTCCTAAATCTTTCTCCTAACTGCCTTAAGTATGTCACATATGCTCAAGAATAATGATTTGAAAGGAAAAACTGAAATTTTTGCCCCCAAAAGATGTTGTCTCTTTCCATATTGAAATGAATGCAGAGTCGCACTTTTTCATGTTGAAAATACACTCTTTTGTAAAGCTGGAGTGAACAATTTTAACATGCCAAGAATGATGGGGTCATTCGGTTCTCTTGTATTACATTACCAGGGAACTGGGTGTGATCATTACTGTTTGGGGAGCAGTCTTGGAGGGGGAATAAATTATGCAAATGTGCTTGGCCCCCAG
The DNA here is from genome assembly GCA_008750895.1 of Mirza zaza. Lineage (NCBI taxonomy): Eukaryota > Metazoa > Chordata > Mammalia > Primates > Cheirogaleidae > Mirza > Mirza zaza. The sequence goes on from VSMD01040689.1 coordinate 47,925, forward strand.
GGCTGGTACTGGTCCACCTGGAAACAGGTGTGGCATGTCTGCTTTCTTAGGGTGTGTGTAGGAGCTCACAGATGTGTCACCTGAAAAACATTAGGCCTTTTTATTTCTTACTACACAGTCCAAAAAGGAGTGAGTCGTCACTAACGGTGTATCAACTAGAAAAAAAAGTAAGAGGGTAATGAGAGGTGAAGACTAATCAGAGCAGTCAAAATTTTGGAACACCATTGTGCCTCAGAAGGCTAGCAGCTACTGCCTCTTTCACTAAAACCACCTGTCTGCCTCTTCTGTAACTTGCTATGTTCAATGGGGTTATTTTTTTTTTAAGGCAAATATTACCCACTTGGAGACTCATTATTTCAGACTAATTTGTAATGAAAAGGGAAGAGAATTGGGGAGCATGGTCTACTAAGAGATGTAACCTGGCTGGATATGTTGGCTCACTCCAGTAATCCCAGCACTTTGTCCAGGCAGGAGGATCGCTTGAGTCCAAGAGTTCGAGACCAGCCTGAACAACATGGCGAGATCTCATATCATTTTCATGGGAGTCTATGTTTCCAACATAGTGTGAACCTAAGCCCAAGGAAAACATCGAGTATAGGCTGCGAATCTGGTATCAACATCAGCCCTTTTCAACTCAGTCTACCTTTCTAGTACTTATACTCAATTTGATATTAAACAAAGATAGCTCAGAAATTTCCACTTTGTTCCCTTTGTTTTATCTTATTGTATTATAACAGATGTATATTATGACTTGCAATGCAAACTTGCATGCATTTTTAAGATAGAACGAGAGACTTCAAGGAAAAGTTCTTCTTTTCATAATCCCTTTGGGGCTATGTGTCCCAGTATCTCTCAGAGATAACTAATATTTCTTTGCCATTAGATACAAAAGTTTAAGTAGAATTGCTATGGCAACTTCAGTTTGGTCATCTTAGAGCTCTTAACCACCTTGAATTGAAATTTTCCACTGGCTGTCTCAATGAAGCTGAACTGCAACCTGAGCCCTTGGTGTTCTTGGGACAAGAGAGTTGCAACTCCCTTCACTGAAGAAAACAGGGATGCAGATGGGCTGATTCACTCTTAACCTCTGTACTCTGCCTCTCTTCCTGGCCGCTGGAAGACAAGAGAGAGAGACATGAGGAAGTGTGAATCCTGTAGAGCAATCGATCACCGATAAACAAATCAGGGCAGGCATACTCAGCAGCAGGAATCTCTCAGTTGGTGTTTCCACCAAAACAAACAAATGAACACTGTAGCTCAAGACATTTATTCATCCAACAAACATTTGTGGATCACTTACTACATACTGACAGCAGTCTACTAGGCACCTTGGTTGGGTTATGGCTCTTGTTTGGTTCTTGCCCTCAAGAGGTTTGTTGACATTCAAGCAGACATAGAGCATAAGAGGGAAGCATCAGCTTCATCCTAAGTGTGTGTTTGTTACATAATTGAATTTCATCATCCATTTTCCGGCTTAGTGAAAAAACAATTGTAGAAAACCTTTAATTTACAATGGAAAAACTCTGTGATTTCCTCCTACTGGAAATTTAGAGGGGGGGAAAAAACTTATTATCTAATAAATTATCTGCATTAAAAATGCATTAGTAATCAATCTTCATAACATCTGGTGACAGCTACATTGCTTATTGAAAAAACGACACAGTCTCTTTCTCCGGGCATGCTTTTTATGGTTCTTCTGAAGGAAACTTATTAAACCTAACCATAGAAGAAAGTAAACTGCTTACAATAAATTAGTATGTTATAAATAAGGGAATGCTTAGCATAATATTTTAATTACCGTTTTAATTTAAGGTCTAATATATTGCTGCACAAAATGTCTATTGCAGAAACCTAAACACCATAGTTCTTGCTGTTGGTAAGTAAGCTCTAAAAAGAAGACTAGGCACAAAGTTTATTTTTTCTACTCTTCAAATTGAACAACAGAAGATTGTAAAGTGCTCCATGGGCTGTCCATATCGAATGGCATTTTCCTCCTGGTTTTGAAAGCACGGTGAGCCCAGTTGTCCTGGATTCCCCATTATTCATGGTTAGATGCTTCAGATGTCGCATTGGCTGTTATAAAATATATTGATAATGTTGAATTTTATTCTTTTAGAGCCCTCAATGTTTCTATGGTTCTCAGCACAAAGTATCAGGACATCCAAAAAGTATCAGAAAAACTAATTAGTTATAGATTTCTTTTGCCTAGTTTCAGACAAATGGGTCATTTCTATATTTGGCCGCTGAAGAGGCATTATTTATGAAATAAAAGAAGCCAATACCCCGCAAAGTGATTCATTACTCCTTCCAGAGCCAAGAGTCCACTTCACTCTCTGAGGGCCCGAAGGAATCGACTTGGAAAGAAGTCCGCACCCTACCATGGCCGAAGAGCCATTGTATTCCACGACGCCCAGCCAAGCGACGAGAAGGTCGCAGTAAAGCATTTGAGAATAAGGAACAATTTAGGGCTTTGGGGAAGTGGGGGTGGGGAATTCACACAGGTGGGAAGCTGGAACTCAGAGGAAGGATGAGTTAAGGAAATAAGGTGTCTTTGTGAAAATAATAATAAATAAGTGATGAATAAATGCAGTTGAAGGAAGAAAACAAGAGCTTTCTCTCATTTTGGATAACTTTCTCTCCTTCCACCATGCTATGCTTTGCATGTGTCCTCTCCAAAATTCATGTTGAAATTTAATCCCCATGATGGTAGGGTGAAGAGGTGGGACCTTTAGGGGAGTGATTAAGTCATGAGGGCTCTGCCTTCAGGATCGGGTTAGATCCTTAGAAAAGGGCTGGAGGGAACGAGCTTAGGCTCTTTTCACCCTTCCACCTTCTGCCACGTGAGGGTCAAGAAGCCCCCCACCAGACACCAGAGGCCAACACCCTGACTTTGGACTTTTCAGCCTCCAGGACAGAACCACGAGAAAATAAATGTCTGCTGTTTATAAATTACCCAGTCTGTATTTTGCCATAGCAGCCCAAACAGACTACGACTCTGCTGTGCTCTCATTCTAATCAAGCCCAGTGCATTCTCCCTTTCTCTCTTGTCTGTCTCCTCTCCACTTTCTGTTTCTTCTGTGTGCACATGGTCAGTTCCCCATGGTCATTTCAGGTCATTCTCCCGCAGTCACAGGCTGAATAAAAACCTGAGTCCGCTTCCCATTTCCACCATTTATTGGACTTGTGATCTTGGGCAAATCTATTACCCTCTCTGCACCTTAGTTTCATCATGTGTACAGCAGGGACACCAGCACATACCTCGTACAATGGGGGCATGTAATAACTTCCCCAGGATTGCTGATGTCAGCCCGCTGTAGAGTGAGTCTGTGATTTCTAGAGAAATTACATTGCCAGGGAATGGAGTTCACATCCCTGACTCCTGACTCCTGATCCCTGAGGCCTGACCGCCTGTCAACCCCAATACATCCACCACCTGCTCCACGCCCTTCCATCCACACTGACACTGCTTCTCTCTGAAGTTCCCAAACCTGTCTGGTCATCAGAATCACCCGGAAATCTTTCTAAAAATATCAATTTCAAGGACCGATTAAGTTAGAATCTCTCAAACTACTAAATAAGAATCTCAGGCAGGGGTGGGAGCAGGGTGGGGCCCAGGGTGTCCGCATGCAGCTTTTACAAAGTTCTCCGTCCAACGATTCTGATGTGTCTCATGTGGGGAAGAGACCCCAGAGCTATTTCCTCCAAGTGAGGACACAACAAGAGGTGGTTGTCTCTAAGCCAGAAAGAGAGCCCTCACCAGAACCCAGGCATGCCAGCAGCCTGATCTTGGACTTCCAGCCTCCAGAACTGTGAGAGGTAAATGTCTATTGTGTAAGCCAGCCAGTCTGTAAGACTTTGCTGTGGCTGCCCGAAATGACTAAGATGGCGAGTTGATGCATAGAAATGGAATAGGATGAAAGGCATTGAGTGTGGAAAGCACTTATAGGCATCAGTTAGATGCTAAAGCTTTATTGGCAATAACAAGAGGGACAGTGTTTACTAATTTTATTTTTTAATATTGCATCTAAATATGATTTATCTTGATTACTGAGTTTGTTGAAACCTCCTTAAATTTTGTTCCCAACGCAAGTGCCTTACTTGCCTCACCTAGACCCATCCCCGGTTACTGCTCCCTGATAGTAAGTGCTCACGGGCAGTTACTTGTTAATTATGGAGCAGCAGCTTAAGGACAAAAATAGAGTTAACAATGAAATTTTTACAAAGAATTTTATTGGTGTTTGTTTTCTAATTGACCTGGTGAGAAAATCCATTTACAGTTTCTTTGCCTGGTGTTTCTGGGTCGTTACTTTGCACTGTGGTTTATGAACAGGTCAGAATAACATTTTTTTTTTTTTTTAAAATAGCCCTATCTGTGCCCTTGGCTAACCCAGAAAGATGTATGACCTGTAGTCATGCAACCAGCCTACATTCAGGCGGAAGAGGTTGGGCCAGATCATCAATCTCCATCCGGGTCCTTGTCTGGAATGCAGAGCAAGTTCAGTGTGGTTCCTTTTGTCTCTGAGTCCCTTCTGCCTTGCTGGGGCTGACTCCTTGCTCTGTTGGAATTGGGGCCTACAGGAAAATCTCTTGTTTTACATTGTATGTCCATCACCCACGATAGACATTCCTCCTGAACATGAGGAGCCTCGCGACAAGCATCACCCAAAATACGGATTTCTACAGCCCTTTTCTTTCAGGGAGTTTAAATCACTTTCCAATCTCCACTCACCTTAACAACATTCCTGTGCGCCAGGTGAGGAGACACATTATTTCTTCCACTGAATATGAGTTGGTGCTGCAGACTTGCACTTCTCCTGACTGCTGTGCAAGGCGTCAGTCCCAGCAATTCTGTGAGGCCGTGATTCTTGGTCTTCATTTCACCTCCCAAGTCCATCTTCCTCTCTGCATTGGTGCTCTTAATTCTTTTCACCTCCCAAGTCCATTTTCCTCTCTGTGTTGGTGCTCTTAACTCAAAGATTCAAGAATTTAGAGTTCAAGGACCAAACGTTGTTAAACTGGGGATTCCATCCCTATTCCTCATGCTGATTCCACAGTAGGTAGAGCTCTTCCCGGAAGCTGTGCATTAAAGAGGATCTTCATATGATAATCACAGCACCACTGTCATTGTCACTGTGGCTGTTGGATGAAAAAGTAGAAAAGAGAGAGTCTCTACTCTTTCTGAATTGGACACCGGATGGGGCTAGAGTCCTGATGCAGTGGTGTCTTCGGGGAGAGAGTTAGACCACGACGTCTGGACAAACAGCCCAGAACAGGCCCCTGGAGCAGGTGAGCCAGCTCTGAACTCTGGTGGATAGAAAGGGACACTGCAGAATTCCAGCTGTGGCCCAGGAGCTTGGAAACTAGGGTCTTCATCTAAGATGTGTCCCCAGCAGTGTGACTTTGAGGGGCTCACAATAGTTGAGTCTTAGATGAGGGATTTTGACTAGAAAAGTGGTTTTGTACATGGGTCCCTCTGACGAGTGGAAGCGCCTTAAAGGCACCGTGGGAAGAGGCACGAGGGATTCAAGCTGACGGCACTTGGAAGCCGCCATGTTGGAGCAGTCCCCTTTCATCTGTTTCATACACTGGGATACAACCTACGAGTTTGTCTATGTCATGAGCTCTGCTGTTGATAATAAAGCAAAGTAAAACAAAACACAAGAGGATGGGACGGATGGTCTCAAATCTGTCTTTCATTGTTACTACTTAATGATTTAATAAAAAGAGAAATGACATGTTTGTTTTCATATCATAATATGATATGAAAAGAAAGGGACATGTTTTATATATAAATTTACCCTCTGTCAACACCCTCCAGCCACAGATCATCAGAAACACAGCATCACTGAAGCAGGGTTTACTATTACTTGAAGCAAGGAAGAAGCCTCTCTAGGAGGAACCACGGAGAGGGTGTTAGAAGGAACCTATTATAGGTTTGGGCTTTGGTTAGGTCATGGGCAGGGAGAAGGTCTAAGGAAGCAGGAGTTTGTTCTAGATTGGATGCTGCCACGGAAGGTGGGGGAAATTCTAGGACTGGGTATATTAATCTTATCTATGGGGAGGGCAGACTAGAGCAAGGATAAAATCTGAAACTGAGAAAGAAACAGCAGTCACTCAATTTGGCTGAGAGAGAGGAACGCTTAGTATTTTATGGATTCCACAGTGGCCTTGTGTTGTCTCACTTCATCATGGTCTCAGAGCAACTCTGCTTGATGCTGGTTGTTCTGTGAAGTTATGTGAGCAAGAGAACAAGAGGGCCAAGCTCTGCGCACCAGGCTGACTCCCAGAAAGCAGGGCCTGCTTTTTATTTCTATATTTTTTTACTTCCCTAAACAAATGTGTTTTAACTTGGAACAGAGCTTAAATCAGCACCTACCCCGTTGAATCAGATACTTCTCTGAATAACATTCACAGAATGTTCCATGAAACATTTATGTAAAAAAATCACCCTCAAAGTGCCTCCCTCACCAGATGCTTTTCCCTTTTCTTACCTACCCCAACTCCCCCCACCCAGACATAGCTGCAGTGATACTGAGATCCACCTGCCTTTGTACACATATCCTTGGGAAATTCTGAGAGATGGCTAATAAAAATGAACAAAGAACAAAAGGGGAGAAGGATTAAAAACAAAATGAAAAGATGTAGAATTTTTCATAAATGCTGCTCGTTGCACCAACAAGCCAGCCCCAGTGAAAACTGCCCGATTTTTCATCAGTGGCTACATTAGCATCGAGGTGGACTCTTATAAGGAAAAAATTTGGAGGACATGTGTGTCCTCTTGAAGACAAATGGAACTGAAATAAAAATGATTTTATTCTTTTTGGGGTGAAATAGAAAAGGGAATATGAAAGTAAATTGTATTTGAAGTTTTAGCATAATTGATATAGAAAACTGGTGAATATCAATTAAAAGCCATTTTCACATACATACACAAACAAGCTTTGCTTGTTTTTGTTTTTGTTTTTGTTTTAATATTATTTACCATTTCCTTGCAGGAAAAGGGGTTCCTTTGTGGAGTCAATGATTAGTAGAAAATATGCAATGAGAACATTTTAAGTTCCTGGTCTAGGCTTCCCTCACTCTTGGTCAGCCCTGGTAGGACGATATTATTGGGATGAGAATGGCAACAGTCAGAGCAAAGAACCAGGACTAAAAAACCAAAAGACCCATATCCCAGCCCCACCACTGACTAGGAATGTGATCTTGGATGCATCCCTCAACCTCTGTGGGACTCCAGTTTCCTTGGCTAACAGATTTGGACAAGAAGCTCTTTAAAGTCCCTTCCAGCTCAGATGTGCAATGAGTACCTGACCCATAGCCTGTTCACCAGAAAGTCAGCCTAATCTGCAGCCGGATGGTCCCTCAGGCATGAGACCTACAACATGTGGCACCAAGGTAAGCACAGCGAGCTTTCGCTGGTTTTGCCCTTTCAGCACCCATTCGTACTAGGCTCAACAATCTCTATTGAAAAGCTCCAATTGTTTTTGGCGATCCAGCCCCCTTTTGTTCACAGTCCGTGTGCCTTGGATAAACCAATCAGAATTCCGTGGTTTTGGCTATCATGTTTGATTGGTCAACATAAATACCTAACTTAGATTTGTTCAATCAAAGTGAATCCTCCACCTTGTGAGGAGAACTAAGAAGGCTTGAACCTGGGAGGATATGAGTCTGACCAAGTTTCTCGATCTAATTGCCAATCCATAAGAAATATGAGGAGGAAAGAGAACATATTAAGTATTTTGGGGATGCAATTAACAACTATAGGACTCTATAGGAAAAATGATCCAGTTGCTTCAACAGAAGAAAACAGAGAAGAAGAGAAAGAGAGAGAGAGACCCTAGATATGAGGAGATCTGAAAACCTATTAACCAATCACAATGTATGGAACTCATTTGGATACTGATTCAAATGCAGTCATGTGTCACTTAATGACAGGGACATGTTCTGAGAAATGTGTCTTTAGGGGATTTTGTCATTGTGTGAACATCACAGAGTGCATTTACATAAACCTAGATGGTATAGCCTACTACACACCAGGCTGTATGGAGTAGCCTACTGCTCCTAGGCTACACACCTGCACAGCAGGTTACTGTACTGAATACTGTAGGCAACTGTAACACAGTGGTAAGTATCTGTGTATCTGAACACAGAAAAGTTACAGTAAAAATATATTACAATGCTATGGGACCACTGTTGTATATGCAGTCCATCATTGACAGAAACACTGTTATGCGGCACACGACTACATATAAAACAATCAAAGAAATGTGAACTGACAAGGTATTTGGCAACACTAAAGAACTGATACATTTTTTAGGTTGGGTACGATGGCTCACACCTGTAATCCTAGCACTCTGGGAGGCCAAGGCGGGTGGATTGCTCGAGGTCAGGAGTTCGAAACCAGCCTCAGCAAGAGCGAGACCCCCGTCTCTACTATAAATAGAAAGAAATTAATTGGCCAACTAACATACATATAGAAACAATTAGCCGGGCATGGTGGCGCATGCCTGTAGTCCCAGCTACTCGGGAGGCTGAGGCAGCAGGATTGCTTGAGCCCAGGAGATTGAGGTTGCCTTGAGCTACACTGACGCCACGGCACTCGCTCTAGCCTGGACAACAAAGTGAGACTCTGTCTCAAAAAAAAGAACTACTGATAAATTTTTTTAGAAGTGACAGTGATATTGCAGGTATTGTTAAAGGAGTCTTTCTCTTTAGAAACACATGATAAAATATCCATAGATGAGATAACATCTGGGATTTGCCTCAGAATAATTGTAGCGGGGAAGGGAACAGATGAAACAAGATTGGCTGCGTGTGGATAATTATTGAATCGGTAATGGGGACACAGGGCTCATTAGATCATACTCCTCATTTTTAGATATACTTGAAACTTGCACTGTAATTTTTTAAAATAAAATTTGAAATAAACATATTTACTTTTTTACACAATTCTACTTTTGAGAAAGTATATAAATTATCAGCAATGATGTTCATCTGAAAATTATTTGTAATAGAAACTAAATGTCAAACCACAGGTTAAATAGCTTATAGTAATTCCTTTCAATATAACGATATGCACTCTTTGTTGTCCAGGGATAGTTTTTAAAGATATGGGAATGTGTTTATTATTTATTTTATTAATTAAAATATATATTAAGATTATACTATCACTAATAAGTAAAATATATATTACACAAAAGGTTGGATTTATTTCTAAATAAGGCCATGATTATTATTGAAGGGCATACATCGTTATAGTTAAGATCGCAGGTTCTAGAGTAAGTTGGAGCCTCAACACAGCCACATATCAGCTGTGACCCAGGACAAATTATGACTTTACCTCCACTTTCTAACCCCCCAAATGGGGATAATTATGGTACCCATCTTACAGGTTATAAGAATTAACTAAAATGATTTATTTAAAACACCTGCAATAATGCTGCTACCTAGTAAGTACTTAATAAGTCTGGTGTTTATTACATTCTCGGTATCAAGCATATGATAAATGCTGAATACTGGTTGCCTGAAAATTGATTCTTTATGTGTATTGCACCATCAACTTGAAATAAAAATGTATAGAGATGAATCTACAAGCAAAAAGGTTTATTTAAGAATAAACAAATAGGACTACAATTCTGGGCATATGCACAGACTGGGCTGGTCTCTGGCATGTTCAGGGAACAAAGAAAGTTTAGGGTTTTATTGGTGAGAAAGGAGATTAAGAGGGGACATAAGTACCTTTTTTTTTTTTTTTTTTTGACACAAGTACTTTTAAAAGAAAGTTTATTGGCCCTGGTAGCATCTTACAAGAGCTGGTGAATTCTGATTGGCAAGTGTCAGCAGTTGCTAGGTAGGATTTATAATCCTGGCATTCTGGTTAGGCCCTTGTAGTTTTGGACTGGCTTTAGGACAGTTTTGGAAACAGGCAAGTGTTCTTATATAAGTGGCTAGCTGTTTTTGTGCCACTAGCTGTCCCTGTATTGATATGACTCCTGTATAATAGTAAGCTGAGGTCTGAAAAGATTTCTGTGTTAGTTCCAGTTATCTGGAAAATCACATGTGAGAACCATCCCTAAAGACTGTCCCCAGCTCCATTTGCCAGAGTTGGACACAAGTGACTCCATTTGATTCTGACAATTTTCACAGTACAGTTGACCCTTTAACAACATGGGGTCTGACCCTCTGCATATTTGAAAATCCACATGTAACTTTTGACTCAAAAAAACTTAACTGCTAATAGCCTACTATTAGCAGAAGCCTTTACCGATAGCATGAACAGTCAATTTACACATATTTGTATGTTATATGTATCATATACTGTAGTGTTACAATAAAGTAAACTGGAAAAACAAAACTATAGGGAAGAGAAAATATATTTACTATCTATTAAGTGGAATAGATCATCATAAAGCTCTTATCCTCATTATCTTCACATTAAGTAGGCTGAGGAGTATGAGGAAGAAGAGGAGGGATTGGTCTTGTTGTCTCAGGGTGGCAGAGGTGGAAGAAAACCCAAATATAAACGGACCCATGCAGTTCAAACCTGTGTTGTTCAAGGGTCAATTGTGCTTACAATTTTCCAGAGAGCTATTGCCATCTTATTGTATTCTTATAACAAGTTTCAGACAATAACTATTTACAAAATGAAGAGCTAAACTTAGTTGCAGAGAAGTCAACAGAACTTTCCAGCAGGACCCTGGGTATCTGCTTAGTGGTCCAGACTCTATCCACCCTGGCCTCCTCGCTTCTGCTCTGCTAAGCCTCCTTTTCCAAGAGCAATAAAGTTACTGCGTGGCTGTTAACCACTGTCCATCAGGCCCAAACATTATTTTTCATCTCGCTACTCTAGCAGATAATGGTTCCAAATTCCAGGACTGGAGCGATAAGGGCTCCCCTGCTAATCATGCCAGAGCCAGATGCCATTTCATGTTCCTGGGGCCGTGATAACTGATAGACTCCACTACTCCTGCTAAATTTAATTCCTCCTGCCTGCCCTCGCTCGCCCTGTCTGGGCACCTTCAGGAGGATGGTGTCCTGACAGCCCATCTTGGTTCAGCTGAGCTTGTCCTCCTGATTAGCATTCTATTTGCATGCAAATGAGCACTTGCCTTTGTTGCTCCCAGATTAATCACCACTATAAATCGAAGCTGTGGAACATAAAGGGCAGAAGTGACTTTACAGAATCAGAAGTCAAATTTCTTCATTTTAAAGATGAGGAAACTGGGGCTAAGCACGACCAGGTAGATTTCCCAGGGGCGTGTCGGTAGCGAGTGCGGCCAGTCCAGAAATCTACACTAGAACCCCAGTTCAGCTGGAAAAAAAGAACAATCACAGATTACTGATTACCATCAATGATTCTGTGTAAGAAAGAGAGAAAGCAGTGGGTTTTTCCAAACTGTGGGACTCACCTCTTTAAAGCAGAGGTTGTACTCAGTTAATAAATTTAGCCCATCAATGAACTTCTCTTTTTTAAATAAAATATTTTAAAATAAATGTATATGTTACATTATTGGCCATTTTTATTTGGTGAACAGTTTGATTCAACTGATACTAAAAGTACAAATGCATACTATCAAATGAATGACCAATAAATATTTTAATGTAAAAAGAGAGAGAAATTCAGAATCAAAAAGATTGGGGGTGGGGGGAAAGCTGTAAGTCAAAGGGAAAGATAAAAGAAGAGGAACTCATTTGAAGATGAAAAGGAAGGGAATAAGAACCACAATTGCTTCTTTAAAAAGTAAATCATTATCATTGACATTCACCTGCCAAAAATAATGGCAAATGAGCCCTGGACCTCACCCCCATGTCCCAGGGTAGGGCTAGAAAATGCCCAGGGACAAAATCCAAGAGATCTGGTTCCGTCCCAGAGCAGAGAGAACGAAAGCGCCCCCAGCCCTCTGGAGATTGAAGAGTTCCACTGCTGTGAGGATAATACCACCCAACAGCCTTTTGAGGCATAGCTGACAAATATTGGGACCAGGTGCTCTGCAAAAAACTGACTGTACAGCTGAGAACATGTGTAAATGCCAAAATGTCTTTACCCCAAGCTTGAGAGTCATTTTGATGATCATGGCAACATGCTCGGGAGCGACAAGACGGCTTTAGAGGGGTGAGAGGCCCCAGGGGGCTGTCAGTGGGTGTGCAACAGGCCTCGGAGGACCCCCCACGGGAGCCACAGGGGCCCAGCAAGGCCCAGCCGGGTTCGCACATGTCATCTGCAGAGCTGTGACCCTGTGGGTACCCAGGTTCGTACACTGATGTGCTTGGGAGCTTCTAAGTTTTCTGTATCAGCATGAAGAGAGGAAAGTTGTGTGTGCAAGGGGAAGACAGGAGGGAGAGCCTGGGACAACCTGGTGGCTGTCCTCCCCTACCTGCCCGCCCCACCCCATCCTACCTGGACTAGACTTGAGCCCCGGGAAGAGGTCTTAGGTACAAGCATGAAGCAGTGATGCTCAAGGACTGGGGCAGGGTGGGGGTGGGGAGAAGGGTCCTTACACAGAAAACACCTTTCTAATCAGTACACATGCATGATATCACTTAATTTTCGCTTCCATCCTATGAAGTAGGTACTATTATTACCCATACTTTATAGATATGGACGCTGAGCCACAGACAGGGCAAGCAGTCCCCCCGAAGACATACAGTAAGCGGTGGAGCCAACATTCTAAGAGAGATGGTTATGTGTTAACCACTCATCAATACTGCCTCGGTTTCCCAGGCAGATGCTTCTAGAGCCTGAGTGACACAGAAGCAGCCTAGCCCATTCTAACCCACTCTTCCCAGAAACCCAGGAGGCAGCTTGGCCCCCTTAGCACCTAGGAGATAAACAGCCCTCAGGGTGTGAAGTAGAGCAGGATCTCACAGAGGCCTCAGGGCAGGTTCTGCGGTAGGTAGGTCGGGGATGGAGCGTGCAGCAGACAGGCCAGCAGGCTTGCTTCTGGCAAGAAGGTGACCACACCCAGACACACCCATCCACACACCCAAGATGGCTGAGATGGGCCCAGCAGCTCCCTGGGAGTGCGCTGGAGACAGAGGTGTTAGTATCAAAGAGACTCACTCACACGCCAAGCTTTGAAGGAATGGCCAAAAAGAGGAGAAAGAAAGCTCACAATACTCTGCCTTCATGCCCAGATGTCACCCAGTCCTGTCCTTTTCTGGGCTAGTGCCAAGATCCTCAATGCCTCAAATTATGGGCATTTTAAATGGAGGGAGTTAAGCTATTAAAAACCAAGCTAAGTGCTCCATCTCAAAAACCTAATCGGAATAACCATCAGCCTCACTGAGCCCCAGTGACTTAGAAATAAATACTCCTTGGGCTCCCAAGCTAGAGTAGAGAAAGAAGCTGGGCACTTAGTGGAAGGGGAGATGTAAAGTGTGAAATGGTAGGTTGCAGGTACTATTTAAAAAAACAAGAAGGAGAAGCCGCCTGCGCACTATTGCCCTCCTGCAGCCTGGGTTTCCCACGCGGTGTGTCCATGGGCAGACTAGAGAGTCTGTTTTGGCAGAGGGAGCTGGCCAGAGGTGCCACCAGGGGGAGAGAGCTTAGCTCTGCCCTTCCCTCGGGAGCCAGGTGACGACGCTGTCTGAATCTTGCTTCAATTAGGAGAGACGGGCTCCCCAGCTGCGGTCTTTGTGTCCGCAAAGAAAACCAGCGCATTGTTATTCCTGTGTCATCCTAGGAGTTGCTGAGCCTTGAAAGCTCCAGCAGAGACGGCTGCTGGAACGTTGCTGCTGTGGGGGGGACGCGCCACATTTAATTGCTTCACACGCGAATGCCTGTTTATGGGGCCTTCGCTCTGTATTTAACACCGGAGCCGCTGATGGGCTTTCGCCGTCGGAACGCATGCCACGGCCCTCTGTGCGCTGCTTTAGAACTGATGGGGGAAGATGCCCTCTCATTTGGTAAACTGTGTCTGGCCTTTCCAGTCCAGTGGTCATTAATGTTTGCTCTCATCCAGTGGGCAGATTCAAAGAAATACAGCTCTCATTAGCTCCTGCTCAACGAAGAAAAATGCTTGTCTGCCCCCATGCCTTGAGTGTTGCTACCAAGCTGGGGCTGTCTGAGTTACACAGCTGGAAAGACCGGGGCGGTCATCCAGGCCAACACGGCAGCCCTCAGGCCCAGCAACATCCAGACTGCTGATGCCCTCCAGCCCTGCCACCCACTCATGTACACCCACCTTCTAGCGAGCAAGAATGACAGCAGCTGACTTTGCCGAGTGCTCACCACCGACTGGGTACTGTCCTCAACAATGCACACGGTTGGCTCCTCTAGGTGTGGTTGCAAATCTATGGCCCCCAGGGTCACAGGGACTCTCTGCAGCACAGTTCAAGTTCTACTCCCGACACCTATGAGCTGTGTGAATGTGGCGAGTCACAAAGAGGAGGCCTCTATTTTTGTACTTGAACCAGATCCAAATAGTAATAAGGTGGATCTCTGGGGTCAGCGTCTCCATGGGCAAGTTGCCCTTACTTTGTTTCCTTCCCTCAGACTGCACCCAGGCAGCAGACTTCCGATACTGGTGACTGGCCACCAGGGCTGTGAGGGAAACGGAGAGAATGGATCTGCCAAAACCCATCACCATCCTTGAAAATAACGCCATGGGATGCTGTCTCAGTACATCCGTAAGTTGGAGGTAAAAATAACCAGCGGTAGGTGTGTTAACTCACACGGCCTCTACAGAGCACAATCGCTGATATGTCAAAATTTCAAATGCACATACCCTTTGACCTAGCAATTCTACTTCTAGGAATTTATCCTAAAGAATGGGAGGAAAGTATGTGCACAAGAGTATTTATGTCTATATTGTCTTACAAGCATGAGCCCAGAAACAATCTACAAGGGGACTGACTAGATAAATTATCATATATTTGTACAATGGAATATTATGTAGCCATAAAACGGAAGCTTTAACTAAATTCAAGTGAAACGATCTAAAATAGGTTTTCTTAAGTGAAAAACAGCGAAGTGTTGTCACTAGTATGTTTTTAAAAGGTATTTATACTCAATGGCTTCCATATCTCTGAAACAGAATTATCAATCAGATGATAGTTGCTGACTCTGGGGAGGACCGTAAGGTGGCCTGAAGTCGGGAGTGAGCGGGATACTGACTTTCACCCTTTTGAATCTTTCGAATTTGTGCCACAGGAATGAATTACATATTCAATAAATAAATAATATGTAATTAAAACTTGTTAAAATATTGATGTTTAAATAGAGAAAAAGCTCAAGTTTTTAAAAAGGGAGAGAGAGAGAAAAAAAAAATAACAAACTGAAAATCATGGATCTGCAGAGAACAATGAAAAAATAGTAAGGTAAATGTGCAGAGAAAGAAACTGGCATTTCTAAGGAAGATGGTGAGGCCAGGACGAGACCAGTCACATTCCCTGGAGCCTCTAGCGGGAACTTTGTCCCTCTGCTCAACACATGGCAAATACATGCACTTGTTGCTGGGGAAAAGGTCTCTCCACTGGGTGGCTTCCTAATTTCTGATGGGCAGTCCATTCAGGCACTGTGGGAGGACCTACATTTTCAGGCTTCTCTGAATATTGGTCTGTCCCCTAACTATCCTCCTGCCATGAAGTGTCTCCCCACCTGTGATAACTGATTTTATGTGTCAACTTGGCTAGACTATAGTGCTCGGATGTGTGGTCAAACACCAGTCTAGATGTTTCTGCAAAGGCAGTGTTTAGATCAGAGTAACATTTAAATCAGTAGACTTTCAGTGAGGCAGATTTACCCTCCCTAATGTGGGTGGCCTCACCCAATCAGTTGAAGGCCTTAAGAAAAAGACTGAGATCCTCTGAGGAAGAAGGAATTCCTCCCCACTGCCACGCACCAACACGCATCACACTTGGTGTAGCCTCTGCTGTTCTCGTATCTACCAGTGTGCCTATGGCCAGTCCTGCCGGCAAGGCTGTAAGGTCTTCATGAGCCAGCACCACGTCTCCATCATTGATGTCCATCTACCATTCAATGGAGAATCTGCACCAGGAACAAGTGCTCGGTAAAGATGCGTTGTTGAATGGAACTGCACTTTTCATGACAACGGTCCTGATGCCGAAAGCTTGGCTTTGGCTCATCTGTACATCAGCATCCAAATCAGCTCATCAATTGGGAAGAGCATGAAGAAAAAGAAAAAGGAAAGCAACCCTTACCAGTTGTTTTCAGTTCCCAGGATGCTTTATTTTACAGGCTGCTTCTTACACAGCCACCTGAGGACTGTCAAAGGCAACTGATTGTTCAGAATTCATCGAGCAGGCCACAGTGGTCAAGTTCCCAAAATGTAGGACTTAGCCTACACTGTTTCAAAATTAAAATTAATTATCTTTTTAATTAAAAAGATAATTAAAAAGAATTATCTTTTGAAATAAGATATATTCGAATAGAAAAAAATATAAAGAAAAAAAATCTGTGATTATCACCCTCTCTTATACTCCAAACATATGTTGAATTTTATTGTCCATTTCAAAAGAGGAAATTGTGACCCTCCACTCTAAGATTAAAATGCCGTTCCTGAAAATCAGATTGAATCCTAGATTAGAAACTTCTGTGGACACCTTCCACAAAAGTTATTTTATTATTATTTGCCGTATTTTTTAAAGATTACAAGATGAATGAACCTTTAATAAGTCGACCTGAATCCTTGGGTGAATAAAGAACTAACTGGTTTAGTTTTCTGATCAATAAGACTATATTCAATGAGCACCCAACACCAACAGTTCTGTCCCATAGGAAAACTGATTTATAAGCATGTCAAATGGAGATTTTATTTTACCCTGCCTTCAGCTGTCAACCAAGAACTTAGTAGCTCTCCCCAGGGAGCAAGGAGGCAGACTAGTATGAGGCCTTCAGAGGCCACCCTTGAAAGCAGGAAACACTCAGCTTTGACCCGGTCTTTTGAAATCGATACAACATGGCATCATGAAAGGAAGCAGATGGCAGAGTATAGTTACATCAATATTTTTCTTTGTTATATAATTTGCATTAAATTCTGCTAAAGGACAAGTAGATTAAATTGATCATGAGAGATACAAAAGGAGTATGTGATGAATCATATCTCAAATGAATTTTAATCAACACTATAGGATTTACAGTAGAAGCTTATTTTTCTTTTAATTAAGTTATCTTATTTCTTTGTATTCTATGTGATGTGGAAATGCACACTATGAGACATAAAGAAGAGAAACATAACCTGTAGCCCCACCATCAAAAGAAGCCACCACTAACATTTTAGCATATTTGATCGTAATCGTTTCTCTATGCATTTTACATCATTGTGAATCCTGCTTTTAGCACTTATGCTAGAGTAAAATAATTTTCTATGTTATCATAACTTCCTCTTCCTAATAGCAGTTCCTATTACCATCAGTTTGTGAGGTTAAGCCTTTTCCAAGACCCCAGAGCTATTAATAATAAGCAATAGAGCTGGGTTCTAACCCTGATCTACCTACCTCCAAGCCCATATTCTTTCTACTATATGAAACTACCTTAAAAATAGTTACTCCTTTTGACCAACTAAATCACCTTTTGGGAATATATATGGAATCTGAAATGTGCAAGATGAGCTTGAGATGAGACAACTTCAGATGCAAAAAAGCAAGAAACTATCAAAGATTAGATAGGTGATGTCAAAAGGAAGGCAACTTGAAAAAGGTCCCACTTGCCAAAATGGCATAGTGTGACTATCAAAAATAATAATAATCACACTCAATTAAAATATTAAATATAAAAATGGATCTGTTCATAATGACACCTTTTTAAAAACTTACTTATAAGAATACTAGCTCGTTCCTCTGAAAATGGTAAATATATAGAAAGAATCAAGAATTTGTCCTGCCTTTCTTGTACAAACTGTATTTCAGGGCAGCCAGATAATTGAGGATAAATTCTTCTTTATGGAAGAATTATGGCTAAGTAATGCAGAGAGAAGGGTAGAATAAGAAAATTGCTGTTTCAATCCCTAATGAAACACTGGATCTAGGCAATAGTTGTCAGCAAATCCTAAAAACCATACGTGAAATGTTCCTAGGAGACTTGCAGAGGATGGAGCACTCTAGCATCTCTTGGACTGATTATTGGCATTACTGAAAGTAGAAAAATCAGTTATCATGACTCATGGCATGATTCCACAGGAAGCACGCAGCATAAGAAATATTATGACCTAAAAAACATTTGAATCTTAATCAAATCAAGGCTCAGTTCTAAACACCTGTTTATAAGAAATTCAGAAAACAAAGTAACAAGTTAAAACATTACAGAGAAACAATCATGTGAATCTAGAATATAGGACCTAAAAGATAAAAAATCTGATTTCTCTACCAAATTCAATGGCATAAAAACAATTAAGGAGAGGGGAGGAGGGACAGTGCAGATTAAAATAGTTAACAGATATCACAGCCACGCCATTTATGAGTTTTATTGGTTCTTATTATTTGAGTAGGCCAACTATAAAGACAACTTTGGCCGGGCATGGTGGCTCATGCCTGTAATTCTAGCACTCTGGGAGGCTGAGATGAGAGGATCGCTATAGCTCAGGAGTTTGAGATCAGCCGAACAACAGCAAGACCCCCGCTATTTTCTACTAAAAATAGAAAAAATTAGCCAGGCATGATGGTGTGTGCCTGTAGTCCCAGCTACTTGGGAGGCTGAGGCAGGAGGATTGCTTGAACCCAGGAATTTGAGGTTGCAGTAAGCTAGGTTGATGCCATGGCACTCTAGTCTGGGCAGCAGAGTAAGACTCTGTCTCAAAAAAAAAAACCAACTTTGAGACAATCTGAGAACTTTGAATATGGATTATTAGAATATTTTAGATGTTATTTTTAGGTATGATAATACCTAGGTAGTTTTTTTTTAAGTCTTACTGCTTAAATGCATATAAAGTATTTATGAAGAAAATATGATATCGGGTATTTGCCTTATGTACGTGGTGGGGGGCAGAAGGTGGAGG
The DNA here is from genome assembly GCA_008750895.1 of Mirza zaza. Taxonomy (NCBI): domain Eukaryota; kingdom Metazoa; phylum Chordata; class Mammalia; order Primates; family Cheirogaleidae; genus Mirza; species Mirza zaza. Next base: position 66,878 of record VSMD01040689.1, read on the forward strand.
TGGGTAGATGAAACAAGAGTTGCAAAATGTTGATAATCATTGAAGCTGCAAGATGAGTACCTGAAGATTCACACTATTCTCTCTACCTTTGTGTATGTTTGGAACATACCTTAATTAAAAAAAATTAACACTAAAAAATGATGTTTATGTAGACATCAGAACATGTAGAACATACATGTTCATACATGTCATGGACTGGAAAGACATGGAATAAATAACTGAAAAAAATCTAACAGAAAAACCTACTCCATGTGCTGATTTCTTATCCTTGTTTGAAATGGAATCACTGAAATGTTAATATCTAATTTGTTTTGAAATTGATGATGAAAAGATTAATCACTTTCCACATTATTTTGGCACCTAACACTACCACCAATTTAAATAGAAGGAGCATCAAAACTCTTAATCTAAGAAAGAAATTTAGTGAATTAAATGGTCTCTGATATGTTCAATAAGCATGTCTCTCCCATAGCAAAGAAATAATTTGGAGAAGGAAAGAAGACATAAATTCTGCAGATTATATGTGATCCTCTTTAAGAGGTTAAGGTAGTAATTTGGCTTTTCAAAAATCTGATGCTGAGGATTACAAAATGAAGCAAAAATTAATTGTGAGTAAAGGGAGGCAAAGATCACTTATAATGACACTTCCTTTCCAGGGATACTGCCACGCAAACTAATAGCATTCAGGGGGTAAAAATAAGTCCATTCACCATATGCCCACACACATTCCGTATAATGACAGATGGAGATCTAATTTTAAAAACATACTACACTTAAAAAATGCTTCAGAAACATCTGTATAAACAGTGGATTAGCATTTGATTAAAAAATAAATAATTGAAACGCCAAAGCTCATTGAAGGAGAGATGCTATGTGGCGATGCCTACCCATAGAGACAAAGCCCTTTGTGTCTGGCAAAATGCTTTCCAGTGAATGCAACGACTGAATATTTTAATTTTCAGCTTCTGAGGGAAACATTATTTACTCTTGATCACCAGTTTGTTTTTAACCACAGAATTACAACAATTAGGAAAATAAAGGCATTCATAAGAAGCTTAAACCAGAGCACACTCTTAGGTCAGGTTCCTGGGAGCCAGGCTCTGAGATGGAAGGTCGCCTGCAGGAATGTTATTGGGGAATGTTCTCAGAAACATCACCTGTGCGGGGTTAGGGAAGCAGGATTGGGCACAGGGAGACACAGAACTATGGCAGAATTGCAAGAGACCTGAGCAAATACTGCAGGGAGACCAGCACAGAAAGGCCTTTCGATTTTCCCAATTGAAGCCAAGGGGCCAGGCCTTTGCATCCTCACATAAGCCTGTCAATGGATGTCAACGGAAACAGGCACTGGACGAGGTGGCTCCCTGTGGCCAAGAGCCATTCCCAAGTGGGCCTCACTGAGGAGTCCCTTTGCAGAGATCAGATGCCAACTCTTCTGACAGCTTAGAAAATGAATGCTTTGATCCAGAAGGAGAGATCTGGGGAGTATACCTCCCCATCCATCATGGCCCACACCTAGAGCCTCCCAGATCTAATTCCTTCACATAGAAAGTGCATCCCACTTAGAATAGCTCCATATGCTTCTGGGCGATCTCTTTTTCATGATCTCCCTCTTCTGCTATCACACCTAACAGCACTGCTGCTAGTCTGGGTGGCTTACCTGGTGGGGTGATTCCTATCCCTGAGAACCCTGATCCCTGGGTCACTATGAGGGCACAGCTGTGGTGGCAAAGGGCCAAGTTCAAGCTATGGCTACTGCACTTGCTCATTCTTCACCAAGATCTGGCAAAGGAGTAGCAAAGGACAACTCAGTGAATCGCCTGGGTGGCTATGGCTACAAGTGGGCAGCAGCTGTAGCTTAAAATTGAATGGAATTCTTGGTGTGTTCCTGGATAGGAGCATTCTCCCCTAGAGGACCAGGACGTGAGAGACTAAATGTGCAAGGACAAGGAAGTGCCAACTCCTTGGGCAGCTCACTGGGAGCCATGGCAAGTGGAGCCAGACCTACCTCCAATCCTGGTTTTCTGAGCCCATCAGTTCCACCTAATGAGAACAGGGCACTATATTATGGGCATTGATTTCATGCCAGCCCATCCTCACAAGGTGTCATCTCCAAGCTGGTACCTTGGCTGTGCTTTCAAAAGGCTCTAGTTGACACATTGCTTCTGGGCGGCATGTATGTGATGAGACCACTGGATCCGATGGTCATATGTCCATTTGCTTTTCCTGTGCTATAAGATGGGACCACTGGTACAGGGTCACATTATTCAGGATCTCACGTCAGTTTATCAAATAATCTGTAAGATCGTGGATGATTGTGTTGCCTGAGTCCCTGTGGGCAGAAAAAGTCAAGCCAGTTCTGGAATATGTGTCAATTCCAATCAAAATAAATTACTACCACTTGCAGACTGAAAGGGCTGCAATGTAATCAAGTTGCTAGGAAGTAGCTGGTTGGTCTCTGGAAACAGTGTTTGGGAGTTCAGTGTTGGTTTCTGTTGCTGGAAGTTTGGGCATTTGGTAGTGGCAATAGATATACGAGATACTTAGTTGACTTTATGGTGACGATTGATCCATCTCAATCATCAGGACCCCTGGTGAATGAAGCGGGAAGAAGGGTGGATGAAATGGGGACGCAGATGCTCAAATCCCTGATATAAAACGGTCTAGTATTTGCATGTAAACTATGCATATCCTCCCGTATACTTTCAATCATCTCTAGATCATTTATAATACCAAATACAATGTAAATGCTTTGTAAGCAGTTGTTACACTGTATTGTCTAGGGAATGATAACCCAACCAAGTCTGTACACGTTCAGTACAGATGCAATTTTTTTGTGTGTGTGTGAGACACAGTCTCACTTTGTTGCCCAGGCTAGAGTGAGTGCAGTGGCGTCAGCCTAGCTCACAGCAACCTCAACTTCCTGGGCTCAAGTGATCCTGCTACCTCAGCCTCCCGAGTAGCTGGGACTACAGGCATGCGCCACCATGCCCGGCTAATTTTTTCTATATATATTAGTTTGCCAATTAATTTCTTTCTATTTATAGTAGAGACGGGGTCTCACTCTTGCTCAGGCTGGTTTCAAACTTCGTACCTCGAGCAATCCGCCCGCCTCGGCCTCCCAGAGTGCTAGGATTACAGGCGTGAGCCACCGCGCCCGGCCACAATTTTTTTTTTGAATACTATATTTTCGGTCAGCAGTTGATTACTTCAGTGGATGTGAAACCCACAGGTACGGAGGGCTGACTGTATATCCACCCTAGCACGCCTGCTTCCCGGGGCCTTTTAATCTCTTTCTTCACTGTCTACTAAGGCATTTCTCACATATCTCCTCCCACGGGTCACTGCTTGTCTACAAAAGAAAAGAGTCAACCAAGAGACTCTAAGAATCAAGCAAGCAGAGTGCCAAGTCCTATTTCTCAGGAGAGTGCTCCCATGTAGATAAACTCTCCATTATCCAACTATACATTCCATCCTCCTTAATCCAGACTCTAGAGCCTTCAGGATTCACTCCCATAGGTACTCCTGCCAGTACTTGCTTGCTCGGTCATGCATCTTCTTTGGTGTATATTCCCTTTCCTTCCTTATCAGGACCAGCCCTTCCCCTGCTAGGTTTTATTATAACTTTATTTCAGGAGTCTACAAACTTTGCATATAAAGAGCCAGACAGGAAATATTTTAGGTTCTGTGGCCTATATGGACTTTGTTGTGACTACTCAATTCTCCCCTTGTAGTATGAGGAGAGCCATAGAGAATTTGTATGTCATTGAATGGGTGTAGTTGTGTTCCAGTAACACTTCATATACAAAAACAGACTGCAGGCTGGATTTGGCCAGTGGGCTCCAGTTGCTGTCCCCATCCTAGTTACTGGTCTAGTGTCCAGGAATAGAGCTAGGATTGATCCTAAGTTGGAAACATGCTGCCTTGAAAGGCAGAGGCTTCTGCACTGTCTTCAAGGAAGGGGTCAGTGCCAGCTTTTAATACAGAGGAGGGTTCAGGAGAATCTGGGGATTTGGGATTTTGGGTGCCTGGACAGATAAGTCCCCATTCCAAGTCTTAGCATCTTATTCCTTCCCAAGCAGGGACCTGACCCTGGCGCAGTACATTTGCAGGGGTTGAACATTTAACCTTCTCTGGAGCTCTACTGCCCTTTTAATAAAGTCCTAGGCTCAATTCTGGCTTTTTTCTGCTCTGGCTACAGGAGATGAGCTTCTCTTTATAAACGGCCATAGGTCCTCTGGCTTTCACACTTAGCCTTAAATTGGTGATTAATCGCTGCAACCTTCCATTGCCTTTCTCTAATTCACTTTATAGCACTCAGCACAGCCATCCAATTCCACTGTACTTGCAATTACCACTTCCCCTGAACCCCTCAAACACTTCAGATATTGGACCCACCAATGCATTCCCTTCCAGCAGTCACACTGTGGATGTAAAAGTTCCAACAATTACACAGCTACAGCCTGCCAGGGGCCATCCACCCTGAGGGCCAGCTAGCTGGTGACCCAGCTCCAAATCCCATTTTAGAGTTTCCTTCCTCAGACTGTTCCTGGCACCTACTGTTCTAGGTATGCCTCCCTGAGAAATGAGCTCTGAAGTGGAGATTTACATGCAGCACTTTTACTGGGGAGTGCTTTGGAGATCAATACCTGTAAGAAAGTACGAGCAAAAGGATTCCACAGAGGGAGAAGTCGAATTTGCACTAAAGGCCTCAGGCAAGCCATGGACCGCAGTCAGCATTGTCCAGTCAAGGCAATGGGCCAGCACCAGAGGATACATACTGTCCCCTCACTGCCAACCACAGACGGTGTGTGGCCTTGGGCAAGGCAGCTCTGTTCTGCTAAGGAAAGGATCCCCCGCAGAGGGACTCTTCTGTGAGACACCAAAGGCCAGCACTCCTGGCAGCTGGGGGGATGTGTGTTTGAGTCCTGGAGGGGACATGGAGGCTGCACGCCACCTCATCCACTACAGGCACATATGGAGTTGTTGAGTTCATGTAGCCACAGTGAGCAGATCAGACAGGCACCATGAGCCCAGTTTTACTGTCACGTCCTAGTTACTAGGAATGTTGGGAGAAGGGCCGGAAAAGGAAAGAAGGGAGAGAGAGAGGAAGGAAGGGGAAAAAAAGATAAATGGAGAAAAATCTAGTCCTCCCAACTCACTAGAGCAGCCGTATCTACTTAACTGGACACAGGTATAATAAAAAGTTGGGCTTTCTACTTCCCTGCCTTTTAACAAACAACATTTCCTGGTTTTTGGCATGGTTGGAGAGAGGACCTTTTAAGTACCATGATGCTGAATATGTGACAGTGGCAGAGGTCTACTAGAATTTTAAAATATATATGCATTTAAGTTGGAATCAATAAAGCAAAGTGCCTATTAATGTGCATGGTATGCATAGATGTCCAAATAAATGTAATTTAAATCCTTCTAAAGTCAGAATAATAGTGTACGCACCTTTAGAAAAACATCATTTTAACTTATTTTATCTTTGAAGCTGCAAATTATTATGGAATCCCACGAAAACCAATAGATGAAATGGTTTCTCAAGATCCTCAAGCATTATCATAATATTAATATTTGTGTAATTAGAAATTCTGATGAATTCTTCAGAAGTTTACTTCCAACTACCTGTAATCCTTTCATATTGTTCAACATTAATTCATAGCCAGGACTTTTATCTTCAAACAACTTTAGGGCTTCTCTGTGAAATTCTGTAAGTTGGAGATTATAAACATCAGACAATTTGAGCTCTTGTTTACAGATTTTGAAATCTTGCCATGTGTTCAATTTATATCCCTATGAATGTAGTGGGTAATGGATCTTGTTGGTATCCAAAATATATCATTTTACCTTCTATTTATTCTTCAGGAAATTAGGTTCCTGGTTAGGTGGCTTTTCAATAAACTAAATATAAGCTCTCTGTGCATTAAAACATTTGTTGATGCTATTGGGTTCATTTTGAAATACATACACAAGTATAATCCACATGTCTAATTCCTCTCCCACCAAAATAAAATAAATGTTTGTACTTTAAATTGCAGGCAACAGCCATAGGCAGAAAGTCAAGACACCACTGCTCCAATCCTGGGATCTGTAAAGCTGACAGGCAAAAATTAGGCAAAGACGTTTCTGGATCCTTAGATGTCTCCTATCATGGAGTTGAGAGGATGAAATGAAATAGTGTGGGCACAATTCCTACCTTGGTGCTGGCACAGTGGCATTTGATAAAGTCCACCCCTTATCTACAATCCCAAATCCCAGAGTTCTGAACACTGAAGATCTTTTTTGGATATCCTTTGGCATCAAAACCTGGCCTGAACAAATAGGAGACTATTTCTAAGCCTTGATGTGAGTGGAATATGCTCTTCCTTAGAAATATGAATGTGTTTGATTATCAAGTGGTCCTCCAGGGCCTACTGAGGTCACATTACATACAGTATATGCACTAGAGTAAATTTCTAAAACCCCAAATGTATCACTCTGTAAACACATCTGTTTTGAAAGGTTTATTGATAAGACTTTGTAGACCTGTCCTTGTTGGCTCTCTCTCCCTTCCTTGGGCTGGTTGTGGCCTCTCTCCTTCCTCCCCTAACCATCACTAGCCAATCTGAAATAAAAGCCACCCTCAGTCAGACATGCTCTATGCTTCAGCACCTGGTAGGCACCTTCTCACGTGTTCTTCGGGAACCAACAATGACCCTGCAAGGGATTGGTGATGAGCCTTATTTTAAAGATGAGGAATCTCAGAGAGAGAGAAATGAAGTAACTTAGTGAAGGTCAAGAACTTCCAAGTGCAGAACCAGGCTTGCATTCCACTCTGACTTCTCAGCAGTGCTCCTTCTACTACAGCAGGTTGGGATTTACTTGAAGAAACAATGTTTCCTAAGGATTATTTAGTATTCAGCCAAGCCATTTTCCCCATGTACTGAGAGGCAGTAAAGTACAGTAGTTCTCAAAAGTGTGATCCAGGGAAGGGTTTGCAAAGTCAAAGCTATTTTTATAATAATCATTAGATGTTATTTTCCCTTTTCACCGTGTTCTCCCATTACAGAACTGTAGAGTTCCCGGAGTCAACATGACATGTATTAATATTATATTAATACAACAGATTGAATGCAGAAGCAGATACAAGAACCCAGTTGTCTTCTGTTAAGCTGGCTATTAAAGAGATTTACAATAAGTGTTAAATAAAACCACTTATTTCACTATAGTTTTTTAAAGGAAGCAATTATTTTTCATAAAAGTATACTGATGTTAACATGAAATTTTATTACTTTTAAAGGAGTTAAATTTTAAAATTTTCTCAATCTTAATTTCTAATAGTGTATATGTCAATAGATGTGACCACGAAAAAGAGAAGCTCTACAGAATCCTCAATACTTTTTAAAAGTGTGATGGGAATCTGAGACCAAAAAGATGTAAGAACTGCGAGTACAATAAGAATGCAAACTCTCAATCCTGACTAACTGGACTCATACCCCAATTTTGCCACTTACTAATTATGGAGGCTGCTTTGTGCCTCAGTTTCCCCACCTAGAAAATGGAAATGATATATTACCTACCTCATAGAGTTGTTGTGAGGACTTTAAAAGTTAACACATGTAAATTGCCTACAACATCTGTTATTTAATACATTGTTTTAGCAGTTATTGTTATTGAAGTTTTACATACTCTGTATACTTGTGTTTATTTCCAGGAAAAAAAATCCTCTCACGTTTTAAGATGAATAAAAAGAATAAACTACAAAATTATCCAAATATTAATAGATTTCTTTTACTTGAATTAGAAATAGGAAACACACTTTGGAACCAGGGTCCTGTTTCAAGCATAAATGTTAAAATAGTTTCCATTTACTCTATTTACTATCAATTGAATATTCTCATTCTCTGGTGCTAAGCAATATAAAAACCTCCTGAGAAAAGGTAAAATCCATCACTTTTATAAATAGAGTCTTATTTTCCACATTTGCAGATGCTGTGTAGAAAATGGGTAAACTAGGGCAGGGCAACCTGTCTGAGACACATTACCGCAAGTGAAAATGGTACATGAGATTGAAATACCAAATGCGGTGATTAATAACAAAACATGATGCCTTCAATTCAGGATTTAGACATCTTATTCAATGAAATAAAAATTGTAGATTCCTTAAGAAGCACAGATTTGGTGTTAATATAGTTTTACGTATGTGCTAAATATAGATGCATTCTTTTCCTCTAAAGAAATGCATTAATGCTTACTCTGTGCTCAGGTCATTTTGTGCTGCTATAAAGAAATGCCTGAGGCTGGGTAATTTATAAAGAAAAGAGGTCTATTTGACTCACACTTCTGTACAAGAAGCATCATGCATCTGCTTCTGGGGAAGGCTTCAGGGAGCTTCCAATCAAGGTGATGGGGGAGCAGGTGTGTCACATGACAAGAGGGAGAGCAAGGGAGAGGAAGGAGGTGGTGCCAGGCTTCTTTTAAACAACCATCTCTCACGTGAGCTAACAAAGTGAGAACTCACTCATTATCATGGAAGGGTACCAAGCCATTCATGAGGGATCTGCCCCCATGACCCAAACACCCCCAACCAGGACCCTCCTCCAACACTGGCAGGTCAAATTTCAACATGAGATTTGGAGAGGCCTAACATCTTCCAAACCATATCACTCTGGGAATAACAGTTTATACTAAATTACTTTTTGAAATACTTGAAAACAATTTGGCTTTGCAGAGCAGCATAGTGACTAGTACACACACTTCGGAGAAGAAAGTTTTTTCCTTGCTCTGTCAATTACTAACGCAGACCATGGATGAGTTACATTACACTATCCAGAGCACTGAGATTTTGGTATGTCATCACAATGGGAGGGAACTGGTCTAGATCAGTTCAGATGTGTCACCAAAGTCTAAAATTCTATGACTGTAGAAGGTTCTCATTTTCCAGCATAGACAATAGAGAGTATCATTAAGAGCAGCATGACTTTGCACTGTTATGCCCAAGTCCTCAGCTGTAAAACAGAAATAATAATTGTATCTACTTCTTAAGGGTATTGTGAAGATTAAATAAGGTAATATAATGTATGTAAAGCCCTTTCCTTTAAAATATTGACAGAAAGGACTGTGGCCATGGAAGTCGGAATCTGCTAAGTAGTGTGTAACAGCTCACCTCCCGAATCAAGTAGCCCTGAAATTTATATTTAAACAAAAAAAATTAAAGTAAAATATTGACAGGAAAACACCACAAGGTGGTAAATGGAATCCAAAAAGTCCAACCATGCAAAACATGCGAAGGTGTAATGGAGAGGTGTTCCAGTTACTATTGCTGTATAAATTTAGTGGTGTCAAACTATTTTATTATGCTCACAGATTCTGTGGGTCAAGATTACGGAAGGACTCACCTGGACAGTTCTTGCTTGGGTCTGTCACCTGGTTGCAGCGAGATGTTGGTGGGGCTGCACTTATTCAAAGGCTCAACTGAACTGGACATGCAAGCTGGTGCTGTCAGTTGGCGCTGGCTGTTGACTGAGACTTCAGCTTGGACATCAAACAGACCACCACATGTGATCTCCCCACTTCCATAAGGCCTGGGATCCTGCACAGCAGGACCTCCTCTCCTCCAGGTAGTGAGACTTCTTACAATGGTCAGAGTTCAAGGAAGCAAGGTAGGAGCCAAGCTGCATTTTGTTGACTATGCTGAGATGTCAGCAGCATCACTCCAGCTGCATTTTATTGGTAATGAGCAAGTAATTAAGGCCCACCCAGCATCCAGGAGAGGAGTGTCAAAGGATTAGCTGGCATGTTGTAAAGCTGCCATGTGAGGTTAATGAAAAATAATACTTTTAAGCCTGTATTGTCTCCAAAAGAATAAAAAAAGAGATAATATTGAAACTAATGAACTGAGAGTGTCCCAAACAATCCTGGGAGACTTCCTCACTGTCCCCAAATCCAACCTTGCGTAAGAATTTAGCCTACCTCAGTTTGAGAACAGGGTCAAAGGAGAAGATAATAAATAGCAATTGCCAATTCCACCTCAAACAAATTTGCATTATGCCAAGTCACATTAGCATTGTTGTGGGGTGTCACTATTATTAATAGATTATAAGATAAGCTGCTATCATTGAAATACCACAACACCATGGCTTCAATTTATTTCACCTAACAGTCCAGCTCAGGCTAGCAGGGGAGGTCTACCCCATGATGTCATTTCACCACCCAGGCTCCTTCCATGCTATTGCTCTGCCATCCCTGAGGTGTTGTCCTTATATGCACAGGTAACACTGGTACACCTCACTTCCAGCTCAAGAAACAGAGGCAGAGTCTAGAAAGCAGCTTGTTTCAGAGTTGGAGAGAATTGCAGCCTTTGCCTCTATGCACAACCATTGGCCCAAATTTAGTCACATGATCACATCTTGCTGGAAGGGAGGCTGGGAAATACATAGTTTCTGACTGGGAAGGCATGTGGAGAAAGGAGAGAACTGATCAGGGAAATAACTGTCTGCCCCACAAATGATCAGTAAATTATTATTCTAACATTCAAATGTTTGCAGCATTAACGAGCTAATCAAATCTTCTTAATCTCCACCAATTTCAGTGTCATAAATAATTAAGGTGCCAACTGCAAGTCAATCTGAATTAAATGACATGCATTCTTTGAAGCACTTATAAACATCTCTAGGACTGCCAGCAGTTCTTTTGCAAAAATGTCTGCACATTGAAAGTTAGCAAGAAAGCTCTTACCTGGACTCCTACATATGAATTATTCTGAAGTCCAAATCAGTATGTCCAGTGAGATCTCAACAGAGCTTAGAAATGATAATCAAGGTGGAAGAAAACAGCTTAACAATTAAGAATCCACATATAACCAAAATCATTTGCATTCTAGGAAAGAAAAGGTGATATTTTCTTTTATGTATTAAGTAAACATTAGATTGTATGAATTTCCAGATTTAGAGGTTTTTTTCACAGCTGCTGCAAATTTAAAGGACTTGAGTAAGTTTTTATAGCTTCCCCTTCTCCCTCTGAATGTACTCCTTAGGATGGGATGATGCTGAAGGCAATGCACAAGTGTGTGGCAATATTAAGAATTCTGGACAAGAAATCATCTCTAGCTTCCCTCGGTGTCTCCTTTAAAAAGTTATTGAAATTCCCTGAGTCTATTTCTTCATTTGTAAAATAGGAATACTACCTACACCTCACAGTGGAGAAGTGTAAAATGGCACTTTTTACTGAGGAAAACACAAATTCATCCTGTGCAAAGCAGAAAGAAACACTGGCAAAGTGCCTAGTCTGCAGACAGGCAGCAAAGCCTCCAGGGGCTTCTGTAACACTCATGGAGAGGGACAAGATTGTGTTCCCTCACTTTGGATCCCAGCCTTGATGTCTTAAGCTACAGACAGACAAACCAACTTTGCCAGGGCCATCTGGCTCCCAGGAGGAAAAGACTCTACACAAGTCGCTGGCAGCCAGCTGCAGCAGACAGCACAGACTCGCTCCTGACAAAGAACCTTGAACGTGATTACTCTGGTGTCTCCGGTAAGTTTAGACAACTGTCTTAAAGACAACAGGTGTTGAGGGTGGGGGTAAATACCAATACAGATTGGACTAGTTCTTCCAATCAAAAAGAAATGTGGAGAACAAAAATTTGGAGGAAGAAAAGCATATGTCAACACCATATTGTAAACAGGGAAATTTAAGGGTATAAGCGTCCTCTAGGCTTTAAGCTTGTAGCTTTGTTGGGCAGGTTCTGCCCACATGCATGTGTTCACTTCTCCAATGTTACAGGCATAAGACACCAGGAAAGGGACACGCAGCTGCGAAAAAACCAAGACAGGGAGAACTGATAGTAGATAACTATGTGGGAATAGACTAGGAAGCTCAAGGAATCCTAATACAGAAGACAAAGAGTGGGGAACAGCATGTACCTAGAGAAGGAAAAATAAACACACACCAAAGGAATGATAAGCAAATAAGTTATCAAAGACAATTCCATACTTTCCTACACTGCCAAGAGGTTCACCCTAAAGAACAAATCCATTTGTCATGTTTCTTGTCTTACTCACTTAACTATAAGAAGGTGAGGTTTAAATCTGTTTCTTTGCCTACCTCCTGCAAATAGAATTCTACTCCAGGAAGGCAAATGGAATTTTATAAATTATAATGTGTATAGAAGTGAGACAACAGATTGTTCCACATACCCAAAATCAAAACTAAGACGGTTATCTCCTGAAGCCTGGAAGAAGTAGCTAATCAAATAAACATAGGTAGTATCAGTATTGTACAGGTCAGTACACACTATCCTCATTGCCTGTATGTAAATAAATGTATATAAATGAGGAACACACGGGTAGTGCTGGGCTGGTGTGCTAATGTGGAGCTGGAGATAATCAAGGCATCAGCTCTAGGGAAAGAGTAAGAACAGTGTGGTAGACACAACCTATGGAATGCCAGGGAGCAGTCAGAAGCAATGATTGAGACACTGCTAGATGTTGAGTGTAATAATGTTGGAATGAAAAATAAAACCAAGAGCTATGGCATAATATCATGTACATTCAGTTAAGTATAAATTAAAAACATACCACGTGGAAAGCACTATACCATTTTCTCAGGATATAGATTAAAGATGTGTCAAGCACAAGAGGTTGGGTACTTGGGTGGGGAGAATGTTAGAAACAGGATGAAGGAGCAAAATTAAAACCAGAGTTCTCCACTGTTGGGTAATAGTGAACCTAAGTACCAAGAGACTATAATTAATTCAATTCTGTACTCACAGTTTTAAGAAAAAGATGTACCTCAAGCAAACAAGGGCCAGTAAGGACAACCACGTTCTCCTGGCATGTTGAACCCACTACTCAGAACACTGTGCTGACTAGAACATCTGCCTCACTTGGTGTAGCATCTAACTGCTCTGTAATGAAGAACTTTAAGCACTAAATTCATGTTGAGGAATGAGTGATGGGTCATTTGACAGATTTATTCAATCCCCACAACCATCTGTGAAATAAACACCTCCATTTTACGGATTTTAACAAACCAAGTCACTTTTCCAAAGTCACAAAGGTAAGTCAATGGATTTGAACTTCATGTTTAGCTTCATTTCAATATATTAGTATCTTCCCCTAAGCCACATAAACTGTGAAGAATCTCTTGAGATATTTAACCCTCAGGTAATCTTTCTTTCTAAAATGTTATCTTAGCATCTTAGTTTTACTTTCCTCCTAAGCTAACTGCTCAAGTAAAAGCAGCACGGGGGTCTGAGGGCACGGGCACTGTCATTCTGCACATGTTCAATGTAGAAATAAAAAGCCTTTGCCACGCTCTTTAATTTTGTCTGGATTTAATGAAAGTGCCCAAATACATTCACCACCTCCTGAGCCACGACAGTCAACAAGTGACATTCAACTTTGCTCCTATATGAGCCTCAAAGCCCCCTCACACAGGTCCCGGTGCTGTGGCATGGTGAGTTGTTCTGAAAATTAAACTAAGTTTGAAGCAGATGAGTCACTCCTGAGTTTCCCACATTATTCTGACATCCATAAATCATTCAACAGCTGAGGCAATGAAGCAACTGCCAAGCAGCAGTGCAGGTCCCAGGTCCAGCAGACAGACCACTCACTTTGTGACAACATAACCTTTAAACAATATTCAACACGAACTTTGAAAACCAGTATGATTCTGAGTTTTATTATTAGGTCAGAACAAATGGAGTAGCAGCAAAAGGGCCCATCATACAATCTGGCCTTCCCTGGTCCACAGACGAGGAGGAAACTTGAGCAGGAGGTTGACTTAATGCCGCAGACTCTCAGAATCTCACTTGGACCCTAAAGTGCATCTGCTTGGTGGCATTATTCTTCATTCCTGTCTTCAGCATCCACTTTGATTTCATCCTTTGGACATACTGCATGTCTCGTTCTCGCATAAGAGCCGCTCCTGTGGGTTGCAAGGGGGTTAAGAAATGAGGGGAAAGTCTGTTATTTGTGATGAGAGCAAACCCAATCTTGACAGAGAATCTAAAAGTTAGTCTGAAGTAACTGGGTTCTTATATTTTAAAAGGAGTTGCTAAATTGGGGTCTGTAAGAAATGGGCCTCGGGGATCTCTGTGCCTGTCAGAACTGCACGCCAGAACTTTTGTATGTACACATTTTTCTCAGGAGCTAATCTTTAGTTTTTATCATCGGGAAGTCTGTAAGCCAAAAGGTGAAGCCCAATTGATCTAAGGACAGAGAAAGGCAAAAACTATACATCGAGTCGGGCAATAATTCCTGACAAGAGTAAGTTGAAGTCAGTCTCCGCCACATTCAAGTGGCCAAAAAGCAGCCAGAGTGAAGAAAACCGCATGTTAACAGCGGTGTTTAAAATGGATTTTAGTCACTCAGAGCTTCCCTGGCCATCAGAAGGCAGCTCCCTCTTAACGCTCTCCACTGTCTTCTGGTTCAATGGATGTTTTCCCTGAAGATCTAAGGACAACCAGCATCACAATATCATATAGATGAGGTTTCAAAGCTTGACAATTTCAGTGGCCTACTTTACTCTTCTGACTCCAAGCTATCTATGGCTGTGGTCTCCAACCCCTGGGCCACGGACCGGGCCACCCGCCCCCACGCCCACCCTCTTGGAAAATTGTCTTCCATAATACTTAGGAAAGGGGGGCATGCTGCTTCTGAAGCTTCATCTATATTTATAGCTGCTCCCCTCCCTGTCACTGGCATCATCACAGCCTGAGCTCCGCCTCCTCCCCCAACCCCAGTTCTGTGGAAGAACTGTCTTTCATGAAATCACTCCCCAGTACCATAAAGGTTGGGGACTGCTGGTCTATGGAAAAATTATAAAAAGGGGGACTGATAGCTAACCTTTACCATGTGCACTCACCTATCACACATGGATGATATTCAACCCACTCATCTCTAAGAGGTAGGTCCTACCTATCATTATCATCTCTATTTTATAAATGAGGAAATGGATGCTTAGATTAATTAAATTACTCATGTCCATCATATAAGAACCTATAAGTATATCATATAAGTCACGTTTGACTCCACAGCTCAAGCTATTAACCACTAGGATTCTATTTAACTTCTCTATGTAGCCTCCAGGATAATTTCAACCTTTGATGATTATTAAATAAAAATTCTTTTTGTAACCATTATCTTCTGAAAAAGTTAATAGTATACATAAAGTTACTGTGCCAGAAATATGAAAATTTTAACTCATGGAGGTTTGGGCTTCTTGCCATAAATGTATTGTATCAAGTGGTAATAAAAGCTCCTGGCGCCACGAGATTAAGTTTCCCCTAGAGAGGATCCAAAATGACAACGTAAATGGAAACAAGTTTCCCCAAGTCCATTCTAGAAATCCAAGTCCTTAGGCAAGTACAAGTCTGTAGCTGCAAACATCAACCCTACCCGTGCTGCTAGTCCATCCCAGGGCTCTGTACTGCTGAAGTACACGGCCCACAGCCTTCCGGTTTTTAGCAACTGTCACAGCTCTTGACAAGCCAAATCGTTGTTTGTAGTATCTCATCAAGGAACGATGACCCACTCTGGCACCTGTTTTTCAAAAGAGCAATATTTAAACCACTGAGTTGGGCAGTGTTTTCAAGGCAGAGCTATAAAGCACAGGCTTTTCAAATCACATCTTTAAGTATATCTAGAGGGAAATGGATATGCCAGAGGAAACAGTGCTCTACCTACTAAAGAAAGATGAAGCAGCATATAAAATAAAAATGAAGGCTAGGCGCGGGGGCTCACGCCTGTAATCCTAGTACTCTGGGAGGCTGAGGTGGGAGGATTGCTCAAGGTCAGGAGTTCAAGACCAGCCTGAGCAAGAGCGAGACCCCGTCTCTACTAAAAAAATACAAAGAAATAAACTGGCCAACTAAAAATGTATAGAAAAAATTAGCCAGGCATGGTGGCGCATGCCTGTAGTCCCAGCTACTTGGGAGGCTGACCCAGGATTGCTTGAGCCCAGGAGTTTGAGGTTGCTATGAGCTAGGCTGACACAACAGCACTCTAGCCCGGGCAAGAGTGAGACTCTGTCTCAAAAAAAAAAACAATAAAAAAAAAAAAAAAGAAAAAAGAAAAGGTGAAAGAAAACCAGAAAGAAAAAGAAAACCAAAGAATAAACAGATTTTTTTAAAACAGAACAAAATGGTAAGTCCACTGTTAAGTGCAAAATTCAGCATCTTGTACTTACAATATGCCTTCCCAGAAATTCACATAGCAACCCCTATTAATACAGATAATAGGCTCCTAGGAGATAAGGGATTTTTAGCCTTTTTTTTTTTTAATAGAAAGAAGATTAAGCAGAGAGAATAGTCACGATGTTTAGGTCTACAAGCCACAGTCAGGGTCTAAAATAGAAATCAATCCACCCTTCCTTTGCTTAAATTCTCTACTGCAGTGATTCTCCAATGGGGGTGGATTTTACCCCACAAGGAACATTTTTGGCACTGATTAGAGACATTTTTGGTGATTGCAACTAGAGGGGTACTACTGGCATCTAGTGGGTGGAGGCCAGAGATGCTACTAAATATCTTAAAATGCATAGGAAAGCCCTCTACAACAAAGAATTATTTGGCCCAAAATGCCAATCGTGACAAAGTTGAGAAACCTGCTCTATTGCTTCCTAAATGATGGAAAACACCTGGTGAACTATAATATAAAAAGATAACTAAGTTCAATTCTTTCTACAGCTTTTACATATTTAGAAGGATCTGATAAAACTGTGAGTCAATCACGCTTTCAGAAATGAATTTCTAATGTATTCTAACATCTTTACAATATATGATTATATATATCATTATCCCAAAGGCCCATTATCAACTTGTAACATAGTGGGGAAAAAAGAGACCCTGCACATTTCAAATAAAAAAACTATGGGACATTCGCTCTAATGACAGTTTCCTTGACTGTGCAGAAACTTTTAAATCTGATCAGATCTCATTTGTTTATTTTTGATGCTGCAGTGATTGCCTTGTGGGTCTTCCTCAAAAATTCTTTGCCTAGACCCATGTCTGATAGAGTTTTCCCAACCTCTTCTCCTAGGATTCTTAAGGTTTCATGCCTTAGGTTTAAATCTGATATCCATCTTGAGTGAATTTTTATGAGAGGTAGGGATCCTGATTCAATCTTCTGCATGTAGCTATCTAATTTTCCCAGAACCATTTATTGAAGAGAGATCCTTTTCCCATTAAGCTTAAGCCTATTATCCAAAGTGAGGTGACACGAGATCAGGAAAATGGGATCCACACGTACTCGCCATCAAACTGGTACTGACTGATTAAAACTATGGTGCTCAAACGGTGGTAGTGTTCACCAGGGATGGGCTGGGGGGGAGACCCAGATCTTAGGGATGTGGCGAGCATTGTGAAGGGGAAGGGCATACCTCTAACCCTTCTTAGAAAGAAGCGAAGATATAAAATGTAACCAAAATGTCAAAAAAAACCCAAAAAACTTTGATTAGGTGGTGGGCAGGTGGGAGGGGGAGGAGGGGATGGGTGTATACTTACATAATGAGTGCGATGCGCACACCCTGGAGGATGGACACGCTTGAAGCTCTAACACCGTGGGGGTGGGGGGGGAAGGAGGGGTGGCAAGGGCAATATATATAACCTTAATAATATTTGAAAACAAAAAAACAAACAATATTTATACCCCCATAATATGATGAAATAAATAAACAAACAAACAAACAAACTATGGGACAAAGGTATTGGCCATGAAAAGCTTTGCAACTTCTATAGCTGAGCTAATAAAAACCCAAGATAAGTGAAGACATTTACTGGAGGAACAATTCAAGGTTCCTCTGTAAGGCTGAGCCAAATCTGCTATGTTAATCTAGGGGTGACAAACTACAGCCAGAGGACCAAATCTGGCTAACAGGCTTATTTCCATTACTTTTACTGGAACACAGCCACACCCATCTGTGTAGGTATCACCTCTAGCAGCTTCTGTGCTACAGTGGCAGAGGTGAGCAGCTGCTGCAGAGAAAGAACAGCATGCACAAAGTCTAAATGATTGCCTCTCTGGCCTTTTCTAGCAAAGATGTCTCAACCCCTATGTCTTAGCTTCACAGCAGAGAAACTGAGGGGACAGGTCCCAGCGGTGAATAAATCCAGGCTCCATCAGAGCGGTGATTTTCAAAAGGTGGTCCTTAGGCCCATGGCGTCAGCATCACCTAAGAGCTTACTAAATATAAGCTATGCTTTCACAAAAATATTCATGAGGACATAAACAATCAAATACCTTCCCAAACAGACATAACCATGTAGATATTTAACAACAGCATATACACAAGGCATAAAACAGCCATTCCCACTGAAAACTGAAAGAAAATATGGCTATAGAACCCTGTGTAGAGATTCCAGGAAAGTTTTACATTTACATATACATATATAAAACCATTTCTTTCAGAACCTTTTGTGTAAAAAGACATGACTAGGATACTA